>LVTN01000683.1:93521-111594 GCA_001649415.1 Musa itinerans | reverse complement strand
ATATATATGGTTAACGTCTATTTTAGCTCTTGTAGTTATGGCCATGGACCACTTAAGCTTTTATGATTTGCTCGTGCCTAAAATAATCCATACGTTTTTAAAAACATAGTATATAAGCCCCCGTCAAGTCTGAGTTAATAGACGTTAGAGTCTGCTTATGTGACATGTTGATTGATAATAAATCATTAATATAATGATATATATAATTTAGGATTAAAGTCTATTTTAACCCTTATGGCTTTGATCATGAACCTCTTTAACCCCTTTATGATTTACTTATGTCTAAAATAACCCTCACATTTTTAAAATCGTAGCATATAAGTCCCTCTCCATCAAGTCTGAGTTAACAAACATTAGAGTTTGCTTATGTGGTATGTTGACTTATAATAAACTATTAATATAATGATAAATATAATTTAAAATTAAAAAAAAACTGAGACCTTCATCAATTGGCGAGAGGAGGCATCGTCGTGAAAGCGATCAACGGTAGCAACACCAAGCCACTACAACCTAGCAAAGTGTCATGCGCACACAGCCTCTCCTATGCTAATGACGAGCTTAGGAGTTTTCAGTTCTACCTTAGGTGGATGTGTGTTGATCAGTCTGATGCTAGGCACGTAGTGGTCTCTTAGTCCCTCTTTCTCTTCCTAGGTGTCTTTGCCCCCATTGCCTCTCACTTCATCTTCTCTTGCACCCTCACCTATCGTGCTTATGACGTGATGGTCTAGCTCCCCCTCACCTCCACCTTTGACCTCTCCTAGCTTTGCCTCTCTGCCTTCGTCTGCCACTACGACTTCTGTCACTTCCTCTTTCTCGATAAACTGGTCAGGGAGAGCGAGCAGGTGCGGGAGGGCTACATGGACCAGCTCAACCACTCCTTTCGCTTGCTCTCTGTCTTCATGATGTCGTACTTCATGGGAGAGGTGGCTTACAAGGTATGATAGTACTCGTCAGGATCGGAGCAGATATCGTTTATGGAGGCTAGTAGCACTATGGTGGGCAACGTGGTGGCATGCACCTTGGAGCTGGCAAGTAGATCTACTAGATGTCACTCGCTAGCTCCAAGGCACATGCCACAACATCACCCACCACGACACTACTCACCACCACAAACAACACCCGCTTCGATCTCGATGAGTACTACTATATCTTGTAAGCCACATCCCCCGTGAAGCATGGCATCACGAAGATGGAGAGTAGGTGGAATGAGTGGTTGAATTGGTCCATGTAGCCCTCCCGCACCCGCTCGCTCTCCTTGACCTGCTTATCGATAAAGAGGAAGCAACGGACAAAGGTGGAGAGGCAAAGGTAGGAAAGGCGAGAGACGAAGGTGAGGGAGAACTAGACCACAACATCATAGGCACGTCGGGTGGGAGCGTAGGAGAGAACGAAGTGGGAGGCGGTGGGGACGAAGATGCTTAAGAGGAGAAAGAGAGACTAGGAGACCACTATGTGTCGAGCGTTGAACTAGTCAACGCACATCCACCTAAGATAGGACTGGAAGCTCTTGAGCGTGTTGTTAGTGTTGAATCTCAGATTTTGATGATGAAATCAATTGATAAATTATTGATCTAATCCATATGATAAGATAAGTATTGTAGGTTTAACTACAATAATGAATAAGGCATAAAGCAGATATTGGGCCAGAGTCAAAGATCGGACGATATGACGAAGATTCGGACGATGTGCCAGAAGCTCACCGAGAGTTCATTGGGAGCTCACCTAGAGTTCGTCGGGCGCTCACCGAGAGTTCGTTAGAAGTTTGCCAAGAGTTCGTCGGGAGTTTGCCTCGCCAAAAGCATGTTGAAAGTTTACCATAAGTTTGTTGAGACTTCGCCGAAAGAACAATTGAGATACCATACAAAGATTGATTAGTTAGTGCCTTAATTATTATAGTTAGAAATTATATTGAGTTAGGATTGGGAGGTAATCACACTAACTCAGTTAAGGGTCAATTAAGCCCAAAATAAGATTGAGTTGGGTCTGATGGAAGGCCCACTCGGCCACTTGGAACCTTGCCAGGCAGTGGCACTGCCCAAGCTCAGCCTCCTAGGTGGTCTGGGTGATGGTACCGCCCAGACAGAGTGGTGGTACCATCGACAATTAATGCCGCCAGGCGGTGGTACCACTAGAGCCCAGTCTCCGATGCTCTATCAGGTGGTAGTACCGCTAGACTGGGTGATGGTATTGCCCAGTGTCAGAGTGTTAGGCGGTGGTACCGCTAGTACCCAAAAATCTGGGATGAGACACTTTTTTTGCTCCAATTCTGAAACATTTGAGGCCTATAAATACCCCACTCCTTTCTACATAAAAGGGTAACAAAATTAGTAGAAAAGTGTTGTAGGGAAATCTAGAGGGCGATATCCCATGCGCAGCGGAAGAACATAAAACAAAATCCTTAAAATTTTTAAAGATGTGTTTGTCATTGTGCAAAGATTGGTGCGCAAAATCCATAAAACTTAAAACTACGTATATTAAAAATTATGTTACTTAGGGAGATCATATATCCCTGAATCTCTACAAATTTGTTGGAGAGGGTGAAGGAGGTTAAGCGTCCTCCTTTTTAGTAGTGATCCACGCAGCAGGGCTACGACAATACTCCTCAAAACTTCAGGCCTGCTATCTGAGGAGGACAATGGGAAGAGAATAGGACATAGCAACCCAAAGAGGCTCTAGCCTATAAATCATTGGTTCTCTCCTATTTATAGACGTCTCATGTCAACATAACCCTAATGGATCTTACCCTATTGGATATTAAATCTCTATCTAACTATCCAAGCATCTTAGATTAGTGGATCTCTATCCAATAATATCTCATTGGCTCTTATTGGATCTCATCCATAGGATCCAATAATTCATGGGCTAATTGGATATCCAATAAGATATGGGCTTTGGTGAATATCTCATATCTGAATCTTATCGCAATTCCTACCATATGTGTTTGACCTTCTAGGCCCAATATCGAGCTTACCGTGAGTCATACATATCAGAACTCCTTCTGGCTCAGTGAATTATTATCTTTATAATAATTCACTCGACTCATCGACTATGGACGTACTAGGCAACTACGTTGCAGTCCCTAGACGATACAGGGAAATCCAATCCATTGGACCTATCTATCCTTAGTTATCATGTACCCATAGTTCATTATATATCTAATATCCCAGAGACCGTATACCAGGCATGGTGCTGTCATACCCATACGGTTTCTACTCGAGTCTCGCTCTAATCAGATTCTCCTGGAGAACTCTTTCTCTCTTAATCAGAATGACCATAGCTAGGAATTTGTCTAAGCAAGAACATATGGGATATTCCTCTTATGATACTGAGAGTGAATAATCCTCTATCGATATTCAATAGTCCTCGTAAGGTTGGCTACCACTCCCGATGACCAGTTGTGCTAGATCTGGAACCTCTAGACCTATAAGTTCAGTATCAAAGAATGGAGTACTTATACAAGACATCCTTGGTGTCTCAAGTCTAAGGACCAGATACACCACTCGGAATACGGAATCACTGTCTAATAATAAGGCATCATCAACTATCCAGTATTCCGTAAGTGGATCAATCAGTGAATTCATTCTCCAATGAGCATCTGTAATGTATCCCTAGTATTCCCACACGAGCAGCTATGAGACCAGTTGCATCCATCATATGGATGGGTATACAGCACACCGGTATGTCTGGTTATCTCAATATCCCTCTCGAGTAACCTATGACCAAGATTATTTGGGGTCCGTGTTTATATTGAATCTCGGATTTTGATGATGAAACCAATTAATAGTATTTATGATTTAATCTGTGTTTTAAGTGATGCAGGAAGTTTCGATCAGGATGAGACAATTAAAGCAGGAAGAATTATGTTGAGCCGGTGGAATATGTCAAAAGATTGAATGTCGAGCCGGAGGATTGGTCGACGTATCGATAGAAGGCTTCGGGCCATGGATTCAAGCATCGGGCCAAGAAGAGCGGAAATTGCGCCAAGGAAATTGAAGTTGCGGAGCTCAACTGGCCGATTGGGCAATAGGCCGCAAGGGAGGATGATGCGCCGAAGAATCGGACGAAGTGTCGATAACCCAATGACATGTCGGACAACATGATTCAAAGCTTTACAATAATTGTCTAGATCGAAGTGGGTTTTATGTGTGTAGAATTAACTATGATAGCAAGGCATAAAGCAAAATGAAGTCCCAGAGTCAAGAACGTGATTTCGTTGGGAGTTCGAGAGTTCCTCGGAAGTCCGAACGTTCATCGGAAGTTCTGCCGGAATTGATCGAGAAGTCCAGGAGCTTGCCAAAGAAGCTCATCGAAACTTCCTAAGAAGATCGTCGTGAAAGTCCAAGAGCTTGCTGGGAGTCCGCTGGAACATTGCCGAGAGATTGTCGGAAGTTCGCCGGAAGATCGCTGAAAGAAACCTAGACTAACCGGATTGGATTTGCTTAGTGTATGCCTTAAATTTCATAATTAGCATATAATTAGGATTAGAATTGGGTCAACCCAATTAGGGGACAGTTGGGCCGAAGTTTGGGCTATGTTGGGCCAAGAGAAAGGTTCAAACAGTGACCAAACAAGTGAAACCGTCGTGGCACAATCTCCGAGAATCTGTCAGGCGGTGGTACCGCCAGTCTGGGTGGTGGTACCACCTAGACATAGTCTTCAAGAGATTGTCAGGCGGTGGTACCGCCCAGTGTCAGGTTGCAAGAGGTGGTACCGCTCGGTGCAGGCGGTGGTATCGCCCATACCCCGAAATTTCGGGGATTTAAATTTTGGCTCCAAGTTTTGAAGCCATTTGGGGTCTATAAATACCCCAGCTATTCCTGCATGAAGTAGAAATAAAAGTGAACAAAAACTCTATGTTTCTAGAGTTGAAAACTCTTGTAAAAGTATATAGTCTCTCCTCCTAAAATTTAAAGACCATTGTAAGGGAGAGTGTGAGGGAAGCTTTATAAAAAGGGGGTATAAAGGTTCTCTCCTGAGCTTGCAAAAGGAGAATAGAGTTGTAAGAAGAAGGTTAATCTTTGCCTATTAAAGAAAGATCATTAGTGGATGCCAGTAGCCTCAATGGAAGAGGAATCGGTGGAGTGGATGTAGATCACGATGACCGAACCACAATAACTCGGTTTGCATTTACTTCTTGCAATTTACATTTACTACAAACTGCCCTTCTTTATGGATGATTTGGAAAAGCTTGATTGGATGAAACTTGTTTCAGAAATGAAATCAAAAGTGTGCTTCACTTGAAGTAAATATGATAAGCAATTAAAATAGAGAATAATAGTAAAGAATAGTAGAAAGAGAGTGCACACCAAATTTATAGTAGTTCGGTCATCATGACCTACGTCCACTCTCGATTCCTCTTCCGTCGAGGCTACTGACGTACACTAACAGTCTTTCTTCAATGAGCGAAGACCAACTACCCTCTTACAGCTCTTTTTCCTTTTCACAGGTTTAGGAAACAACCTTTACAAGCCTCATACCTCTCTTAGAATGATCACAATGCTAAAGAAGGAGGAGGAGGATACTTAGTATTTTTTCAACACTTTTACAACCCAAAATCTCAAGACTTTTGTTTATACTTCCATGCTCTTTCATGCAGAAAAGAGTGGGATATTTATAGGCCCCAATGGCTTAAAAAATGGAGCCAAAAAATGTCTCATCCCCGATCTTTGGGGTACTAGCGGTGCCACCACCATTATTGGGCGGTACCACTACTTACAAACTAACATTGGACAGTGCCACTGCCTAACAGAGCCTTAGAGACTAGGCTCTAACGGTACCATCGCCTAGCAGCATTAACTATCGATGGTACCACAGCCCATACCACCTGGGGAGGCTGAGCCTCAAGCAGTTCCACCGCCCAGTCTGGGCGGTGCCACTGCTTGACATGGCTCTAAGTGACTAAATGGGCCATACAACTGGCCCAATTCAACCCTATTTTGGGTATAGTTGGCCCTTAATTGAGTTAGTAAGATTTCTCCTAAAACTAACTCAAATTAAAGTCCTAACTATGATAGTCAAGGCTAATACAATTATGATATAAGTAATCTAAGTTGTCTTGTACGTCAATTGTTCAACCAAACTCTCGGTGTAACTTCCGACGGACTCCCGGTGAGCTTTCGGTGAACTCCTGGTGAGCTTTCGATGAACTCCTGGTGAACTTTTGACGTGCTTTCACTGTATCGATCGATCCTTTGGTGTATGCCCCGATTCATCCGGTCTGATGCCCGTTCATTGACTCCAACCCAACATTCGATTATTCTTTAATTATTTTTTTTTTCAAGATCATAGTTAGTCCTATGTCACTTATCTCAGCATATGGATTAGATTTCATCATAAAAATATGAGATTTAACAATCTCTCCCTTTTTGATGATGACAACCAATCGATGACGGAGTTAACCTTAACTCTCCCTATCTACATGCCATATTGAGATAAGACAAACTTGAATTTAAAAGGAATCACAACTTTTGCATGCAATATATCAAAATTTCATACATTGTGCATCATCATAGTTTCAAGTCATCAAAGTATAACATGTACAATTTCATCACTTCATAACAAATCAACATCACTTTGGGCATAACCTATGTGATACTAAAGTATTCATCACTCCATGCATGATACCAAAATTAATATCATTTTGGGCATAACATTCATGATACCAAAGCATTCATATTTTCAATCATTTTGGGCATAACATACATGATATCAAATATTCATATTTTTAATCATTTTGAGCATACCAAACATGATACTAAAGTATTTTTTAACCATTTACACTTTATGCATGATACCAAATACAATATTATGATTCTAAACATTCATCATTTCTCTTCCTTTGTCATCAACAAAAAGAAGAATCATTCAACAAGTATTTTAAACTATTCAAGTAAGTTTTACATCAATTTATGAAATGAGAAGCGAGAGGTTGTGAAATGAGAAGCTAAACAAAAACTTTGCAAGATAACCACTTTAAATGTTTAGCAAATTTGTGAAATGGGCAAGCTAGCACTTCTCTTTAGATGTACAAGCAATTTTTTGTTCTTCTTGAGATGTGCAAGCTAGCATTTTTGCTTTTCTTGAGATGCTAGCAAGTTTATTTCTTCCTTTTGTCCTAAAAATAGGAAGAAGAGGAAGAAGAAGAAGGGAGGAATTCATTTATCACAAGAAAAATCAACCGAAAGTCCATGAATAAAACTTCTATTTTCGTAAAGAGAAAGAATTTATCACATAAAAGATCAAAATGTGCATACTAAAAATTCATGAATCAAATCCCTATTCTTATAAATAGAAGGAAGAATGATTCATAGGAAATGATCATAGCATAAAAGTCCATGAATAAAAACTCTTCTTTCATGAGTAGAGAGAGGATGAATTTATAGGAAAAGATCATCAAATGAAGAATAAAAAATCTATGAATAAAACTTCAAGGAAATGATCTTGATAAAAAGTAAACTTAATTTCGAAAAAGAACTGAGAAATCCAAAAAAATATATAAGAGGAACTCATGCATTTGGAAGATTTAACATGCCTAATTCTCTTCTAATAAAATCAAATTATTCCTCATTTAAAGGTTTTGTAAAAATATCAACTAATTGATGTTTTGTATCAATAAATTCTAAAGATATATCATGGTTATTAATATAATCTCTAATAAAATGATGCCTAATGTCAATATATTTAGTTTTAGAGTGTTGAATAAGATTTTTTGTTAAACATATTGCACTAGTATTATCACATTTTATAAGTATAATTTTCAAGTGAATTTCATAATCTTCTAATATGTTTTTCATCCATATAACTTGAGTACAGCATGCACCTGCTGCTATATACTCAACTTTGACTGTAGATAATGCAATCAAGTTTTGTTTCTTGGAAGACTAAGAGACAAGTGTATGACCTGAGAGTTGACATATTCCTGATGTACTTTTTTTATCTACTCTATATCTAGCAAAATCTGCATCTGCATAAGCAATTAGTTCGAAGTTTTTAGATTTTGGATACCATAATCCTAAATTAAGAGTTCCTTTAAGATATCTAAAAATCCTTTTAACAGCTTTAAGGTGAGATTGCTTGGGATTAGATTGAAATCTAGTATAAAGTCCAATACTAAAAATAATATCCGATCTAGTTGTGATGAGATATAGTAAACTACCTTTCATGCCCCTATAAGCCTTTTGATCAAAATTTTCTCCATCATGGTCCATATATAACATTGTGGAAGTGCTAATTGGTATGTTAATAGCCTTAGAACTATCCATATTGAATCATTTTAATAGATCTAAAACATATTTAGTTTGACTAACAAAAATTTTATCACTTAATTGCTTAATTTGTAATCCTAAGAAAAAAGTTAATTCGTCCATTAAACTCATTTCAAATTCTTAGCTCATACTTTTGGTAAAATATTCATATAAAGACTTATTTGTAAACTAAAAATAATATCATCAACATAAATTTGAACTATAAGAAAATTACTTTTAAAATATTTAATAAACAATGTGGCATCAATCTTGTCTTTCAAAAAATCATTCTTAATTAGAAAGGAACTAAGTCTCTCATACTAAGCCCTTAAGCTTGTTTCAAATCATAGAAAGCCTTAGACAACTTAAAAACATGATTCGAAAAAATGACATTCTCAAACCCAACTGATTGTTCAACATAAACTTTTTCAAAAATAAAGCTATTAAGAAAAGTACTTTTAACATCCATTTAAAATAACTTAAATTTATTATAACTAGTATAGCTAAGGAGAATCCTTATGGCTTCAAGTCTAGCAATAGAAGCGAAGGTTTCTTTGTAATCGATACCTTCTTTTTAGTTAAAACATTTGGTCACTAATTTAGCCTTATTTTTAACTGTCATACCAAGTTCATCTTGCTTGTTTCTAAAGACCCATTTAGTACCAATTACTAAATAGTCACTAGGTCTAGGAACAAGCTTCCACACCTCATTTCTCTTAAATTGATTTAATTCCTCTTGCATTGCAATAACCCATGAATCATCTTTTAAGGCTTCGTCAATGCATTTTGGTTCAATTTGAGATAAGAAACCTATATTAGCACAAAAATGCTTAAATGAAGAGTGAGTTTGAATACTCTTTGATGTATCTCTAATTATTAGCTCCTTAGAATGAGCATCTATATACTTCTAATTCTTAGATAATGATTCTTTGGAAGAATATGTATCCAAGTTGATTGGGAGAGGAGAGTTTTCATTCAAATTTAAAGCATCAAAATTAAAATCATTATCAAAATTATTTTTCTTAAATTTGAGAAGCTCATTAAAAATAACATGAATAGATTCCTCTATAACCAAAGTTCTTTTATTAAAGACATGAAAAGCTTTAGACATAGAGGAATAACCAAGAAAAATGCCTTCATTAAATTTTGCATCAAATTTTTCAAAGGCACCTTTTTCATTTAAAACAAAACATTTACAACCGAAAACTTTAAAATATGAAATATTTGGTCTTTTGTTATTTCATAATTCATAGACAGCTTTGAAAAGTAATGACCTTATGAGAACCTTATTCATGATATAGCATGTCATGTTAACGGCTTCGATCCAAAAATGTTTGAGTATACTATATTCATTAAGTATGGTTCTTATCATATCTTGTAAACTCATATTTTTTCTCTCAACAACTCTATTTTGTTGAGGGTTTCTTGGAGTAGAGAAGTTGTGGTTATACCTATTTAAATCATAAAAGTATTTAAAATCATGGTTTTGAAATTCACCACCCTAATCACTTCAAATAGAGGCAATCATAAAACCCTTTTCATTTAGAACTAAATTATAAAATTTTAAAAAATATTTAAATCAATCACTTTTATGTGCCAAGTATATCCAAGTGTATTTACTATAATCATCAATAATTACAAATGCATATTTACTACCTCCTAGGCTTGTTGTATCAATTGGTCCACATAAATCCATATTGATCAATTGTAGTGGTCTATAAGTGCTTATTTGATTCTTTAATTTGAAACTATTTTTATTTGTTTTCCTAGTTGACATGCATCACAAACTGTCTTTGACAAACTCAATGCCAAGCATTCCTCTTACAAGTTCTTTAGTTGTAGTTTGTGAAATTAGTTTCATACTTGCATGGGCTAATCTTTTATGCCAAAGCCATGTATCATCATTTAAAACCGAAAAGTAAGTTTCATCACTAAACACATCAAGATCAATAGTATAGATATTGTTGGTCCTTAAGGCAATCAAGGATCTATTTATGTGTAGTATTTCTATAATATAAGTATTATATTCAAATTTGATGTTATAACCTTTATCATACAATTGACTAATGCTTAGCAAGTTATATTTTAAACCATCTATTAATAAAATATTTTCAATCAAAAGGTTTGATTTGTTACCTATATTTTCTTTACCAATAATTTTTCCTTTGTTGTTGTCTCCGAAGGTGACGTACCATTCATCTTAGCTAGTGAGCTTAGAGAAGTGTGTTGGATCTCCGATCATATACCTTGAGCATCCACTATCAAGTTATCATCTCTTGCTCCTAGCTTGTGATTATAAACACATCTACAAGAAAGAGAGTTTTCTTTTATGTACTCATTTAACTTTTGGTCCCTCATAAATTGATCTACCTATCATTGAGTGATGTATGGTTTCTTTAGGAACCCAAACTAATTTGTGTGCATTATACCTTTTTAATTGATATTTGTAAGCAAAATGATCATATTTTTCATAAAAATTATGTTTTTCTCTAGGTGAGATATGTAATGTGGGTCCTTTAACGAAGATAGCTGGTTTTTGTTAAGTGTTACTCACAAAGTCAATTCTTTCCTTTCTATGAACATAACCCTTATTAGTAAGGATCATGTTTAGAGATTTATTACTTATTTTAAAATTTTCTAATATTTCTTGTAGTAACAAATTTTTCTTTTTAAATGACTCTAACTCTTCACATTGAGTACAAGGAGTTAACATACATTTATCATGCTCATTTTTTAATTTTTCAAGTTCTTAAAAGATAAATGAGCTTCGATTGAGTCACCTACCTCATCGCCAAATGTCATTAATGTGTGGTTAGTAACTTATTCTTTGTTGGTTGGCTCCTCATCTTCGGATGCACTTGAGTCATCCCAAGTAGCTTTGAGCGCTTTCTTTTTCTTTGGTAGCTTTTTTTTCACTTGAGTATATTCATTTTTGAAGTGTCCCGACTTCTTGCATTCATAGCATATTATTTGGTCATTTTTTAGTTCACTTTTGTTCTTAATGTCTTGTTTTGTTTTGTTCCTTTTAAATAATTTTTTAAAATTTCTTATAAGGAGTACTAAGTCATTATTATTATAATCATCACTTGAGTTTTCACCCAAGTGGCCTTCTTTAGTTCTAAGTGTCATGTCCTTCCTGTTTTTTGTAAGATTGTTCTCAAGTTCATCATGTGATATATACGTCATTTCATATGTCATCAAGGACCCGATAAGTTCTTTAAGCGAAAAGTTATTTAAGTCCTTTGCTTCTTGTATTGCCATTACTTTAGGATCCCAACTTTTTAGAAGGAATCTTAATATATTGTTAACAAGTTCAAAATCAGAAAAACTTTTACCAAGTGCTTTTAGACCATTGACAACATTCGTAAAACCGGTGTACATGTCTCCAATGGTCTTGCTTGGTTTCATGCGAAACAACTCATAGCTATGAACAAAAAGATTAATTTTTAACTCTTTAACCCTACTTGTGCCTTCGTATATGACTTCAAGTGTATGCCAAATATCATGTGCAGTTTCGCATATAGAAACCCAATTAAATTCATTTTTATCAAGAGCATAAAATAAAGCTTTCATCACTCTAACATTCAAGGAGAAAGTCTTCTTTTCCAAATCATTCAATTTGTTTATTGGTTTGAAAGACTTCTCAAAACCACTTTCAATAATGTTCCATAACTCGAAATCCATAGAAGGCAAGAAATTCTCATTCCAGTTTTTCAATACGTATAGTACGTCCCATTGAACATAGGAGGACGAGTGATAGAAAGACACTCTTGATTGTCGATAAAAGTCATTTCTCTCGGGTGTTAAACCAAATGAGAAAAACCTTGGCTCTGATACCAACTATTATGACCAAAATCGACACTAAGAGGGGGTGAATTAGTGCTTATGATAAAAATTACGTTGATTCAAAAAACTTCAATAATTTGGAAAAGCTTGATTTGATGAAACTTGTTTTGGAAATGATATTGAAAGTATGCTTCACTTGAAGTAAATGTAATAAGCAATTAAAACAGAGATTAGTAATGAAAAGCAGAAAGAGAGTGCACACCAAATTTATCATGGTTTAGTCGGCATGACCTTCGTCCACTCCTGATTCCTCTTCTATCGAGACTACCGACACACACTAATGGTCTTCCTTTAATGGACGAAGACCAATTACCCTCTTACAACTCTTTCTCCTTTTTATAGGTTTAGGAGACAACCTTTATAAGCCTCACACCTCTCTTAGAATGATCACAAAGCTAAAGAAGAAGGAGGAGGACACTTAGTACTTTTTCAACGCCTTTACAACCCAAAATCTCAAGACTTTTGTTAACACTTTCGTGCTTTTTCATGCAGGAAAGAGTGGGGTGTTTATAGGCCCCAATGGTTTCAAAATTAGAGTAAAAAAGTATCTCATCTCCCGTTTCTAGGGTACTGATGGTACCACCACCATCATTATTGGGCAATACCATCGCTTGCAGACTGATACTAGGTGGTACCATTGCCTAGTCTAGATGGTACAACCGTCTATAGAGCCTCAAAGACTGTGCTTTGGTGGTACCATTGCTTGGCAGCATTAACTGCTAGCAGTACCATCGCCTAGACCATCTAGGAGGCTGAGCCTCAAACGGTTCCATCGCCCAGTCTAGGTAGTGCCACCGCCTGACGTGGCTCCAAGTGGCAGAATGAGCCATACAACCAGCCCAATTCAATCCTATTTTAGGCCTAGTTAGCCCCTAATTGAGTTAGTAGGATTTCTCCCAAAACTAACTCAAATTAAAGTCCTAACTATGATAGTTAAGGCTAATACAATTACGATAGAAGCAATCTAAGTTGTTTGGCACGTCAATTGTTCAATTGAACTCTCGGTGATCTTCCGGCAAGCTTTCAACGAACTCCCAGTGAACTTCCAGTGAGCTTTCGATGAACTCCTAGCAAACTTTCAGTGAGCTTTCGCTGCATCAACTAATCCTTCGGTGTATCCCCTGATTCATCCAGCCCGATGCCCGTTCATTGATTCCGACCCAAATTTAATTCTTCTTTAATTGTTTTGCCTTTTTCACTATTGTAGTTAGTCCTATATCACTTATCTCAACACATAGATTAGATCACTAATTCATCAATTGATTTCATCATCAAAATTCGAGATTCAACACTATTATGATTGATCCTTTTGACAAATCCCTTTATATCAAATGCTTATATTTAGAACTCAATCTTTACTAGATAAAGAAGAATATGCTTTAAAACAAAAATCTAGAGACTTTGTAGCGTTCCTCGGATGACTCTAGTTATTTATTTTCATAATTGTCTTCGTGAAATAGAAGTAATAATTTATCTATCCTTAATAAAAAAAGGATAACTTGTGTGGGACACTTTTTTATGTAATTAAGCCATATGTTTTTATCATAATCTTCTTGCTCCTCCCCTTTTTTATGTAAAAAATATTTCACATAGTCTCATTTTTTTCTATAAGACTATCTCTTAATCATCGTGTTGTTGAATCTCGGATTTTGATGATGAAACCAATTGATAGTATTTATGATTTGATCTACATTTTGAGTGACGCAGGAAGCTTCGATCAGAAAGAGACAATTGAAGCAGGAAGAATCATGTTGGGCCGGAGAAAAATATGTCAGAAAATTGGACGTCGAGCCGAAGGATCGGTCGATGTATTGACAAAAGGCTTCATGCCATGGATTTGGGCATCGCGCCAAGAAGAGCGAAAATTGCGCTAAGAAAATCGGATGGCGGAGGTCAACTGGCCGATTGGATAATATGCCGCAAGAGAGGACGATGCGCCGAAGAATCGGACGAAACATCAATGACCCAATGACATGCCGGGCAACATGATTCAAAGCTTTATAATAATTGTCTAGATCAAATTAGGTTTTTATGTGTACAGGATTAACTACAATAGCAAGGCATAAAGCAAAATGAAGTCCCAGAGTCAAGAACGAGATTTCGTTGGGAGTTCGAGAGTTCGTCGGAAGTCCGGACGTTCGTCGGAAGTTCTAATGAAATTGACTGAGAAGTCCAGGAGCTTGCCAAAGAAACTCGTCGAAACTCGCCAAGAAGATCGTCGTGAAGTCCAGGAGCTTGCTGGGAGTCCGCTGGAACATTGCTGAGAGATCATCGAAAGTTCGCCGAAAGATTGCTGAAAGCTCGCCAAAAGAAACTAGACTAATCAGACCGGATTTGCTTAGTATATGCCTTAAAATTCATAGTTAGTACATAATTATGATTAGAATTGGACCAACCCAATTAAGGGCCAGCTATACCTATGTATGGACTGTGTTAGGCCCAATGAAAGGCCCAAACAATGACCCAACAGGTGGTACCGTCATGGCATAATCTCCGAGACTATGTCAGACAGTGGTACCACTAGTCTAGGTAGTGGTACCGCCCAGACATAGTCTCCGAGAGTGAAAAAGAAAGAAACGCTGTTGTAATCTTGTGTGAACTCCTCTCCTTCTTCTAAGTGTTAGAATAGTTTGAGAGAGAAATAAGTGGGGGTGTAAGGGTTATCTCCTAAACCCAGTAAAAGGAGAAAGAACCGTAAAAGGTGGTTGGTTTTCACCTATTGAAGGAAGATCGATAGTGGATGCCAGTGGCCTTGACAAAAGAGGAACCGGCGGAGTGGATGTAGGTCACGACGATCGAACCACTATAAACTCGGTTTGCATTTCTATTTGTGTAATTTACCTTTACTGCAAACTTATTTGCTTTACATCCACTATACTCTTCCGTGCATTTTTAATTTTAAGTATCTTTCCGAAATCGGTTTTGATCGAACGAAAGATTTTGAAACACTAATTCACCCCCTCTTAGTGCCGCTCTTAATCCTAACACTTGTCAACTCAGTTTCTAAATTTGTCTCAAAAGTTGAATCCCGAGAGATTATTTTTAGCACTAAGCTTAATAAAGCACCAAGGATAAATGACTTTAATATTTACTAATTTCAATCTTGTTGGAATAAAAGGATCTTATTGCTATTATCCAAAGTTTTTTTATAAGTGGCAAATTATATGGTAAGGTGAATATTGCTTCTCTTACTTTTAGTCTGAAAGGGATAGAACCCACTGACTTTTATTAATTTTAGTCCCCTTTTTATCTGAAAGTTGTATATCGCTTCATTTTGAAGATCATTGCAAATCGATTATAGTAGATTCTTCTTGAAATTATTGATGTAAATCGGATGCTACTATCAAGAATAGATTCATCCATGAGAATATCACTCTTTATCATGAGATTATATAAGTATCCCTCGTATAAGCTTATAGTTTGATCTTTTATTCTTCATTTTCTACACAAACTTGATTCCCTGTCCAATTTGTTGGTTGGATCAAAACGTACATTTCGAATCTAACTTTCACTATTAATATTAGCAACTCTACTGTAGGTTTCTTTTAAGGATCTTGAGGACTTCATCAAAGTTATCCCATGACAACTTATTTTTTTGGTGATCATTATGCAAAATATCTTTGACATGTTAAATAGTGTTGCTCAGGAAGGTCTTTTGACTTCCCATAAATTTTGCTCCTTAAAAATTATTCATTTAGTTTCTGTAGATGACCTTTTTATATTCTCTAATACCGACATGGCTTCTCCTAATATCATTCGTGATATTTTGACTGAGTTTGCTTACCATTTAGCGCTTTATGCAAGTTTGCACAAATCTAGTATTTTTGTTAGTTGCTCCAATGAGCTATAATGATCTATCCCTAAACTTCTTTAAATGCCAAATAGAAGTCTTCCTGTCAAATTTCTTAGAGTTCCTCTTATTACTAAGATGATGTTATTCAGGGATTACCTACCTCTTATTATATATATTCTGTCACAAATATAAAGTTGGATTTTTAAAGTTCTTTCTTATGTGGGATGACTTAGAACTATCAAAACTATTATAGTTGGCAAGATCATGTATGAGTGTTCCTCGTTTCTACTTCCCAAGAAGGTAGTGAATCGGCTTGAATATTTTATATCTCATTTTCTTTGAATCATAACAGCTTTCATAGGGTGTCTTGGGAAACTATATGTTATTCTAAAAAGGATGGTAGTCTTGACATCTACAGCATATACGTACTCAATCTTTTTTGTCCTAGGTATTTATGGGCTATTTAAAAAATTATATGTTTAATTAAATTTAAAGTATTTAAATATTTATTTTTAATTTTGATTAAAGTATTTATATTTTTAATTTTGATTAAAGTCTTCTTGGGTCTTCCTTTGCCTTTCATTTTACCACTAATATTAATCAGTTTATCTCTTCTGATTATCATATCCGGAGGCCTCTTAAACACAATCCTTAATATCTTAAATATGTTTTTCTTATCTTATCCTCTATGAAAGTAATATCTAGTTATTTATGGATAAAAATATCCTCTTATTTTATCCTCTATCAAATATTTTTTTCTTATCTTATCCAATTAAATATTTTTTTCTTATCTTTTCTAGTAACTCCATATATTCATCTTAACATTCTCATCTCAACATTATAATTTTTTTATATATATTATTTCTTAATTATCCAATATTTAGATCTATAAAGTATTATTGGTATCATAACTATCTTATTTTTTTAATTTTAAAAATATCCGATGATCATATAAGACTCTTAATGCCCTTTTCCTATTTTTACTCTATGGAAACCATCCAATCCCTTGTAAGTTCTCTCATTGGATGTTAGTTCTTTTATTTTTAGCTTTGGAGACCAGATCGACTTTTCTATGGTGCTTGAATTTGACCCGTGGTATATTTAAAACAAATTCCTCATAATCTGACAATGGGAACAAGCTTTTCAATCGGAGAAGGTTGATTTTTTTTGTTATTCCAATCGGTAAAAATATTTAACCTTCCTCCTTTTTTGTGGACTCCTAAATTTGTTAGACTATTTGACATTGAGAAGCTTTTATTTATGGACTAGCTTCCTAGTTCTAAGGAGCACATTTGATTTACATGGATGTGCATCAGAGTTCCTATGGCTTCCTAACTTTCTAATATCCTACACTTTTCTCTTAATGATACTAATGACTATGTATTTAGGCTAGACTATGTTTCTAATCATCGATAATTTCTCTCTTAACATAAATTAATTGCTATAAATAATGTATTACTTTATTACTAACTTCTATATTTATGTATTATAGTTAAGGAAATAATTAAATTTAGTTTTCTTAATCGGATAAGTTAGGAATTTTACTAATCAATTAAATTATTAATTGATTTATTTTCTAATGAGTGATTTGATATTTAGGAAGTAAATAGTTTACATTCCATTTTTGTGTGTGAACAATAAGAGATGAATATTATATTACTTTCTTTGTGTGCGAAAGTAAACGAAAAATAAATTAAAAATAAAAAATAAATTATTACTTACCTTTCGGGGAGATCTCATCTTCTCCTATATAAATGGGTTACTCCTCCCTCATTCTCTACTAAGCATAACAATGGAAGGATTGAGGAGATGACTTCCCGGGGAGATGATATCGAGGAAGGGATAATCGAAGAGAGGTAGGATCCTTTCTTTTTTAACTAGCTTTGATTTATATTTTGATATCTTAAAGTTGAGATTGTTATAATTTTTTATACATAATGATGTTTTAATTTCGAAATTCATGATTAGTAAATAATGATAATTATTTTGTGATGTTAGAATGATTATTTGATTTATATTGATCTCTTAAGCTTAAGTGAATTTTTATATTGATTTAATTATTAAAATTTCTTATTTTTAGTTTAGCATAATTTATTTAATTAGATATATCTATGTTTCAAGAATTATATGTGAATTTCTATAATGTAATTAGTTTTAAATTTAAGATCATGAATTTAAAGTTTTAATTAAT
>LVTN01000683.1:15038-87538 GCA_001649415.1 Musa itinerans | reverse complement strand
AAGGCTTTGGGGCGTGCATTCGGGCATCGGGCCAAGAAGAGCAGACATTGCGCTAAGGATATCAGAGTTGCGGAGTCAACTGGCCGATTAGGCAATAGGCCGCAAGAGAGGACGATGCGCCGAAGAATCGGACGAAATGTCGAGGGACCAATGACATGCCGAACAACATGATTATTGCTTAGTATTAATTGTCTAGATTGAAGTGTATTTTACATGTGTAGGATTAACTATGATAGCAAGACATGAAGCAAAATGAAGTCCCGGAGTCAAGATCGAGATCACGTTGGGAGTTTGAGAGTTCGTCGGAAGTCCGGACGTTCGTCGAAAGGTTTGGCGGAACCAACCGAGAAGTCTCAGAGCTTGCCAGAGAAGCTCATCGGAACTCGCCAAGAAGATCATCGTGAAGTCCAGGAGCTTACCGGGAGTTCGTCGAAACATTGCCAAGAGATCGTCAGAAGTTCATCGGAAGAATAGACATAGGGACTTGTTTAGCTTAGCAAATGTCTTAGGATTTCGTAGTTAACACGTAATTGGGCTTGGATTTGGGCCAACCCAATTAGGGGCCAGCTAGGCCTATGTAAGAACTGTGTTGGGTCTAATAAGAGGCCCAAACAGTACCCCAAGAAGTCTCACCATCGTGGCACAGTCTTCGAGACTATATTAGGCGGTAGTACCGCCAGTCTGGGTGGTTGTACCACCCCTGGCAAGGTGCTAGGCGGTGGTACCGCTAGTCTGGGCGGTGGTACCACCCAGCGCAGGCGATAGTACCGCCCGTGCTCGGGGAACCCGGGATGAGATATTTTTAGGCTCCAAGTTTAAATCAACTTAAAGCCTATAAATACCCCTCTCATCCCTGGTTAAAGCACACAAGCACAGAGTATTCAAAAGTGAGAAAACGCTGCTGTAATCTCTTTAGAATCCTCCTCTTTGAGTCTAAGTGTTAGATTAGTTTGAGATGAGTGAGTGCTTGTAAGGGTTGTCTCCTAAACCCGGTAAAAGGAAAAGAGGGGTGTAAGAAGAAGGTTGATCTTCGCCTAGTAAAGGAATATCGTAAGTGGATGCCGGTGGCCTCGACGGAAGAGGAATCGGAGGAGTGGATGTAGGTCACGATTGACCGAACCACTATAAACTGCCGTCTTCGCTGGTTTGCATTTTATTCTTGTCATTTACATACTGCATACTACTTAGATAGTCACTATGCTTCCTTACACTTCTAAGTCATTAACTTTCCAAAATTGTTTTTACGTCGGAAACGGTTTTATCGTACGAACGCAGTTTTGAAGACGTAACTTTTACCGCTGCACTAATTCAACCCCCCCTATTAGTGCCGACCACGAACTCTCGATCATAACATAATCATAGATGTTTATGTATCCCTGCCGAGGGCAGGTATTGCGATTCCCTTTGGGGATTAGTGGGCCGTCAGACGTGATGGTTAGATGGTTCCTCCATCCACTATTGGGAGGAACGTGTCCCCACTTAGGCGGGTGAGGGATTCCACTCCATCCGCTGTTGGGAGTGCGATATGGATTATCTCCATCCGCTGTTGGGAGGAATCCATCCCATGGAATATGCCTCTCCATCCGTTGTTGGGAGAGTGCACCATCGGGTGATGTACGCCTTTATTATTATGTATGTGTTGCATGTGGTTGATGCATGATTTTGTTTATTATGCAAGAAATTATCCTCATTTTCTTGATGCATAAGTTTTATGATGAATAGATATATTTTCATATTGAATTATTGATATTTGTTTATATTTCATGAATATTGAAGATTATTTTTATGAATTTTTTGAGGTTCCTACCAGCATGGTGGTTACTGATATGTTTTTATTTTATATTTATTTTCAGAGTAATCTATTATTGTGTAATAGATCTAAAGCTTGGGTGGAAGAGACTTGTGACCCTATGAAGAAGATGTTGTCATTTTTTTTGTTAATAGAATATTTACTATTGTAAAGACAATGATTTGAATTCAAACACGAATGAAAAGAAAAGGAGGGAGTTTATTATGTAAATTATGGATAATAAAATATTAATTATTATTCTTTTTATAAATCCAGGATGTGACAAATTTAATGGTATCAGACCAATGATTTTGAGGACCTATTGTAATATGGGATCTCTAATGAGAATTAAATATAATGTTATTTCTTTAACATATATAATGTATAAATCATTTGAAATTATAAAAGAATATATGTTGAATAGTTGGATAAATTTTCATTGCTTTTGTTCGTAAATGTAACTAAAATATGAATTTAAGATATTATCATCATTTTTTAGTCAAATATGATTATCTTTATAAGAAAAAAATAATTAATTAAAGATGTTGGTCAAAGAGAATCTCGTTAAATGACTTGAAATGAGATTATTGAGTAAAAGGTTAAAATATTAATTTTTTAAAATAATTATCATATTAGTTTATCTTATAAACTCACATAAGATTTTACATTTTAAATATAATTTTTTTTTATGATCCTCTTGTCCCCTTTTTGAAAAGTAGATTAGGGTTGTTAATTTAATTATATAATGTTTATTTTATTTTTGAGATATGTATGATAAATAAATAATATCAATTGACTTAGTTATTCATGAAGATTATAGTAAGTTTCAGTTATTCTCTCCAAATGTAAAAGTTTTTTTAAGTGCAAAAATTTTAAAGAATCATTTATAAATATAAAGTATTTACCTTTTTAATTTTTGTTACCTTATATTATTCTTAAAATTGAGATTAGATTTAATATATACTATGATGGTTTGTAGAAGTTATTATTGGCATTAATAAAATATGTGCCTTTAAAGTTGAATAAATTTGATCGTGCATTGATATTTAAACTTAATTGTATGAATAATTAATTTAAATATAGTTTTTATTTAATGTCAAATTAATTATTAGATATTATTTGTTTAATGCAATGGTGAGTCTAATGAGAATTAAATATAATGTTATTTCTTTAACATATATAATGTATAAATCATTTGAAATTATAAAAGAATATATGTTGAATAGTTGGATAAATTTTCATTGCTTTTGTTCGTAGAGTTATACCTCAACTTATATTTTATGTCAACAATCAATTAATTTTTAAAACTTAAAATTTTTATTGATTTATTAGATATAGAATTTGATATACTTGGGTAATCTAAAACCAAATTTGTTTAATAAGTTTTATTAATATGTCAAATATTTTTTACTTAAAAGTTTTCGAGTGGTACTTTTAATCAAAATATTTTTCACGCTAATTTAGTTTTGTCCTTTGACTTAGTATTTCAAAAGCTATCTATGCAAGAAATTATCCTCGTTTTTCTGATGCATAAGTTTTATAATAAATAGATATATTTTCATATTAAATTATTGATATTTGTTTATATTTCATGGATATTGAATATTATTTTTATGATTTTTTTGAGGTTCCTACCAACATATGTGGTTACTGATATGTTTTTATTTTATATTTATTTTCTGAGTAATCTACTATTGTGTAATAGATCTAAAGCTTGGGTGGAAGAGACTTGTGACCATATGAAGAAGATGTTGTCATTTTTCTAGTTAATAGAATATTTACTATTGTAAATACAATAATTTGAATTCAAAGATGAATGAAAAGAAAAGGAGGGAGTTTATTATGTAAATTATAGATAATAAAATACTAATTTATTATTCTTTTTATAAATCTGGGATGTGACAATTTTAAATTGTAACACTCCTGATTAGTCCCACATCAGAAGTGGGTAAGATTAAGATTGGCTTATAAGGGTCTGATGAGTATATTACTATTAACTTCAGCTTAAGCATTTTGGTCAGTGGAGTAGATCAAACGAAATTAATTGACCAGTTAGCCTATCAGGCCCGGGTCATGACATTTGGTATCAGAGCCCGACCTACTCCTTGTGGTCTACTTAAATCTTTGGAAAAATATTGCACCACTAGGGAAACAAATGAAACGTCATGTGCAGAATATCTTATTCTAATTATGATTCTATTCGTTGATGGAGTCTACTTTTATTTCTATTTTGCCTTCACTTCATAGGCCTTGGTCTTTTTAATTTTGTCTCTATGCTTTGTTGTAGTAGAACGTGTCTGTACTATGTTGTCTTATCTTTTTATTCCTATTATATTAATACTATTCTTATCTTTTTATAAAAAAAAATCTTTATTGATCTTTCTGACTTGTTGGATAATTGACCCAAGATACTATAAACTTTTATTTAAGGAAACCTTTTATCCATTCAACATAACTATATTCTCCTGTTTATTCCTAGAATTACTAAAATTATATCTTATATATTTAGTTTTAGTTTTACTTGAGGATTACCACCATAGCTTAAGCTTATAATTAATTTAACTTAAGCTCTCATCAGCTAAAATAATATCATCAATAAATAATATATATGTTAGGACTCTAGCTAGGAGAGTCCTAATTGAGAGGGACATTCATATAAAACCTACCTAAGCCGACCCATATTAAAGAGGTGAAGAGGTCGGCTAGGATTAGGAGGTTGTTTCTTAGAGAAGAATTAGGAGTTGTAAATGAATAAGAGTCTTGAGTAAGAGTCCAATTAGGAGTTGGTTAGAAGTAAGAGTCTTGAGTAGGAGTCCTATTATGAGTTGCTTAGAAGTAAGAGTCTTGAGTAGGAGTCCTATTAGGAGTTAAGGTTTAGAAGCCCTATAAATAGCTATGTATTCCTCCTCTTTTGATAAGCAATAGATGAATCTTTTCTGCAGCCTTTGAGTAGCAACTTAGAGGGAGGAACCCCTATAGAGTTCCAAGGAGGCCGATCCCCTAAAGAGATCAACCCCAAGTTTAGAATCTACTAGGGTTCTAACACCTGGTATCAGAGCAGCGTTATTGGCATCTCGCTGCCCTTCCACAGCCATCCATCAGCCCTCCACAGCCACCCAAAGCAATTTTCACAATTGCTTAAAAGATCATAGTCAAACTCCATCGTCATCTCCACCACTGCAGATCATCCTTTGATCTCCCCATGAATTAGTTGGTTAGAAGTATGAGTCTTGAGTAGGAGTCCTATTAGGCGTTGGTTAGAAGTAAGAGTCTTGAGTATGAGTCCTATTAGGAGTTAGGGTTTAGAAGCCCTATAAATAGTCATGTATTCCTCCTCTTTTGATAAGCAATAGATGAATCTTTTCTGCAGCCTTTGAGCAGCAACTTGGAGGGAGGAACCCCTATAGAGTTCCAAGGAGGCCGATCCCCTAACGAGATCAACCCCAAGTTTAGAATCTGCTATGGTTCTAACAATATACCATGGAGGTCTTTCATATAAATGACTAGTAAATTCATTCAATATCAATGTGAAAGGATAGGAAATTAATGTGATCCCTAATATAATTATATGTTAATAGAAAATTCACTAGACATACTTCCTATAAATCAATAGCTATATTATCATATATATCTTTAATAATAACAATATACTTAGTGGATACAACTTTCATTTCTAAAACCCATCATAATAAATATCTAGGAACCCTAGGCTTTCTCTAGATTAATAAAAATAATATATAATTTTTTTTTTCTTTCTATACTTTTTCATTAATTATCTTAATAAATCAATCAATTATATAGTTGATCTTCCAAGCATAAAATTAAATTAATTTTTAGATATATTTATTTCAAGTCTTACTTATGATAATTCTTTCCTAAAGTTGGCTTATGATTTTAATTTCTTCATAATTTAAATAATTTTATATAACTCTTTTATTCTTGCAAATTAACACTAAGAAAACTATTTCTCTATTCATTAGATAGATTTCTGAATTGTATAATTTTGTTAAATAAATTAGTCAACTAAGCTACTCCCTTATCTTGTAAACTTTTTCAAACCTCAATAAGAATATCATCAAGTCTCACACTCTTAGTTATTTTCATCTTCTTTAATATGTCCTTTACTTCAATAACTCTAATTTTTATGAATAATTTTATAATTATTAAATCTACTACTATTATTTTTTATTAGATCTAAATCTTGTGTGGAATATTCATTAAGTAAATTATTAAATTATTTTTTTTATCTTTCCTTAATCTCATTATCATTAATAAGTATTCTTTGATTTGTATCTTTTATACATCTAATATTACATATATCCTTACACTTTCTTTTTCTACCTTTAGTAATTCGATATATATCTTTTTCACCATCTTTATATCTAATTTATTATAAAAATATCATAAGCTTTATATTTTACCATGCTAACCACTTTTTTAGCCCTTTGTTTTTAGATTCTTTATATTTTTAATTTTTTCTTATTTTTATAATTTTGTTAATCTCTGTAACATGATCTTTTAGTAAAAAAAAAGTTTAAACTTCCTCACACTATCAACTCTCTTGAGACTTATACCTTTAGTTTCACCAAGAATTTTATTTAATATTTTTTGTCAAGCTTCTAATTTTATTAATCATCATAGTCTAAATAATATTAATATTATCCAATCTAAGTTTCAAGTCCTCTCATTTTTCATCCTATTTTTAAAAATATTTATATTATCATTTTTTAAAATTTACCATCTAGTCCTAGTAAATTTTTTTCCCATCTTTTCTTCTTCTATTTTTTATAGTAAATATGTAATACCATCAACTTATATTGATTTGTTAAACTTTTGCTTTGTATAACTTTATAATTTTTATAAATAACTATATCTACATTTCTAGTGAGAAAAAAGTTTATTTGATTGTAGTTATGACCACTTCTATAGGTAACTAAATATTCATCTCTCTTCTTAAAATGAATATTTATAATTATAAGATCATATGAAGTTATAAAATCTAAAATTATACAATCATATTTATTTCTCTCCTTATAACTAAAGCCCCCATACACTCCTTTATATTCATTATATGTTTTTCCTATATGATCATTTAAATATTCTCATATTATAAGTATATCAATTATAAGTATTCCTTAAGGAATATCTAAGCGTTTTCAAAATTCTCTTTTAGTTTGATCATCTAATTCGACTTGAGGTACATAGCATTAAAGATACTCAAAATATCTTATTTTTTTATAAATTCTAAAGCTATAATTATATCTATAAATTTTTTTATATCTATAACATTATTCTTAATATCCTTATCAATAATAATTTCTATATCATTTCTGTATTTAATTTTTTTAATATATCAAATTTTAAATATAGTACTATCAATCTCTCTAGATTTTTTTTTCTTACTTACTTAGTCTCTTGTAAATAAATAATATTTATTCTTCTTCTGATCGGTATGTACTAATTCTAATATTTTTCCTAAAAGTGTTTCTATATTCCAATAACTAACATAATGCTCTGGTTCGTGGACTAACTTCATTTTCTATTTGAAGAATCCTTGTCTATTTGGCATCACATCTAGGCACTAATGTGATGGGTCATTTCTAGGAAATCTCGTAGTCCATCGATTGTAATTTGAGACACATAGGTGGTAAAGGTGCCTTGCATCACTTTCGGGTGATGATATAATTTTATACTAAAATCAATTAAGATCTATATTCATGATATCTGACTTAGCTTTATGTTAGTTATTAACTTTCTAATGTAGCCCTTCACATTTTTCATCCGGGCTTAGTCTAACATTGATAATATTTATGAGTCAAATGGATAAAAAAATTACACACATATATATATCAAGATGAGAATGAGATTGTTAAAGGAATGTGTGTGTGGCAATACTAAATAATTATAATAAATATTTAGTAGTTAAAATCTAAAGGTGAGAATGATTAAGGAAATCTAAAGATTTTGTAGTTAAAATCTAAAAATGCCTTACTAAATAATTATAATAAATATTTAAATACTTTAAATATAACTTGAGAATGAGATTGTTAAAGGAATGTGTGTGTGGCAATACTAAATAATTATAATAAATATTTAGTAGTTAAAATCTAAAGGTGAGAATGATTAAGGAAATCTAAAGATTTTGTAGTTAAAATCTAAAAATGCCTTACTAAATAATTATAATAAATATTTAAATACTTTAAATATAACTAAAGATACTTATATTTAAAAAGTCCATGTGTGGCAAAAGAAAATTGATGTAATGGATCTCAAATTGTTGGAACATTAGGTATGTGTGTAAAGTTATTATAAAATATTAAAAAAAATGAATAATTATGTGTAGTCTCAGTTGAGGATACAATGTTGGAGAACCGATTAAGGAGACTATGTATAGATTTTATAGTTAAAAGAGGTTCTACAATTAATATTAGTGATACAAATACAAGTAGAGGGATATAATTTTTCTAATACATATTCATTGTGGCAGCGACAAATCGACTCCATCCCAAAAGTTCTCATAACCATCCATTTGTGTGGGAAGGCTTGTGGTGGGTGGTCAGATCGGGGCTGGAGGGGATCTTGCAATTGGGTGCTATGTCCGTCTATGACCGTATCAAATGGATGCCACCTTGGGTTTAGTTGCAGCCAAGGATTTTGGCGGAGGCCACACACTCCATATCATTCCCCTCCACAATTCCCATGACGGACTACTGTACTGTACAATACCGCTGATGGAGTCAACATGCACCAGATTGTGTTGTATGACCGTGTCACTTATCCCCATGCATTCATATCATCTCTCTTGCTCTCCTTTCATCAAAATACTATGCTCTCTCTCTCTCTCTCTCTCTCTCTATCAGATTCTCGTCTTGCTAACAACAATTTGTCCTCTGAGATACAGAAGCTCCGCTGCCGAGCTTTCTACGAGTCTCTTCGTTTCGCCCCTAGCATTGAGGCACTAGGAAAAGTAATAGCTTAGCTTCTATGTTTCCTAAATTTGTTGTTGTAGTACAATACTTACACTTGGAACTTATTTTACCCTTTCCTGTTCTTTGTGCAAATTGCAGTTGTTGGTTGAGAGAATGAGATCATATGGTCCATTCGTTGCTCTGCACTTACGTTTCGAGAAGGACATGCTTGCTTTTAGTGGTTGTACATATGGTTTGAGTCCTCATGAAGCTAATGAGCTAACCAAAATTAGGTAAGAACTTCTGCTGATTAATGTCTCATTTTTTTGGTTTGAGTCCTCATGGGGTCAACTTCTTCACTGGCAGTATGTTCATCTACTCTGCTCTCTCTCTCTCTCTCTCTCTCTCTCTCTCTCTCTCTATATATATATATATATATATATATATATATATATATCATCTGTTATTAACATATGTTAGAGTCAGACTTTTGCGTAGAACAAGAATGATTCTGCCCCGTCACATGTACATGAGAGACCTACATGAGCACTTGTAATCTAAAAGAGGTACGAATAAGTAAATGTCTATCCTATTTTATCATCTGTCGGAGGATACAGAGTATGATGAGATAGAATCTGACTGTAGACAAACAGGACTGCGACTAGAAGAGGTTGAACTCCAACAGCCCCCATTCCACCAAATCCAAGAATTAAGGGACTCTCATATTAATTAAAATAGGAATTAAACCAAATAAAGCAACCCAACAATTAGTTGGTAAAGTCATGATTAATTAACTTTAATCCCAAAATCAAACGTAACCTCAGATTGTGAGGAAAAAAGATAGCAATAATAGTATGCAAGTGCTACGATATATAAGGAGATCACTTTGGGACCATCAAGGGATGTATCCAGAAGCCTTTACTTTTGGTGCGTTCACGATCAACAAGTTACAATCTTTCAATTCTCATCATACATACATGTAATAAGCAATGCCACTTATGAGCTGCTGTTCCTCATGTCTTCACCACCAAAAGAGATCAGAGCAAGTGGCAACTGCAGCTAGCTCAGCTTTACGTACCTTTTGAGGAACCACCACGGAAATTTCTCTGAGAGCAAAGTAGCAGCATACGCCCAAAACACAGTTGTAGTCCAATATTGTTTGGAGGATAAGGGTTCATGCATCTGTCTATACATTTATCTATCTATCTGTCTTCTTTTCCCGGCCGCATCGATGCTGCTGCGTTAGTTCGGCATGCAGGATCGGAGCTTAATTTGGTGGAGGATGACTGGTTTAAGGAACAAGGAATAATGACTTTAACATGGTGTAATATGCTTGAACCATCTCTCTCTCTTTCTCTCTCTCTTGAACCATCTCTCTCTCTCTCTCTCTCTCTCTCTCTCTCTCTCTGTAGTAAATGCAGAAAGGAAAACATTAATAGGCAGGTAATAACATTTTCAGATAAATACAGAGATATTTATATTTATATTCCTCCAACCTTCAATTTAAGTATATATAAATATATATATAATATCATATATATATATATATATATCATATATCATATATCATATCATATATATATATATATATATATATATATATATATATATATATATATATATATATATATATATATATATATATATATATATATATATATATATATATATATATATATATATATATATATATATATATATATATATATATATATATATATATATATATATATATATATATATATATATATATATATATATATATATATATATATATATATATATATATATATATATATATATATATATATATATATATATATATATATATATAATTCTTAAAAGAAAAAAGATATTGATAACTATGGTTGACAGAAATTAATCCAATTTTTATTTTGAGAATGGATATTAACATGAGAGATATATGTGCATAATCTTAGTATTTGAACGATTCAATACATCCTATATAAAAATACATTATTTCCAATCTTTGCCATAATAGATAGATAAACTAAACAACTTATGGGTTAATTCCTTTTCCCAAAAGGTTTTTACCCTCGATCCTGCTATGGTTGAAGAGAAAGATAAATAATACTCGAATATAAAGAATCAGAAAAATTTTGTAAGTTAACCTTTACAAATCTTGGACAGTGGACTATCAAATCACTGCTAGGTTTCCTTCATCTTTGGATCATCTTCTGCGGTTGCGGAGGGCATGAACTTTTTCGATAGATTCGGAACTATTTTTCTTGGGGAAACTCATGGGTGAGTTCCGGTGATGCTTCTTAACGTATGAATATCGTCCATTGGTGAGTTAACTCTAATTAGCACAGTTGGTTCATGTCGAAGGTGCAGGTTCATTTTTGTGTCTCCTCCACGACGATGTGGGAGTGTTGATGTGGTAAACTAGCACTTGAAGTCTATAAGGGGGGCGGTTTACTGGGGTTGATATGACCTTGAAGCGATGAGGCCAAGTAGAGGAACTGGGATTTGTTCGATCATAAGATCTTTTCTTGGCTATCAAGGGTCGTCTCCTGGTCAACGTCAGGAGACTTCCCGGCTCGATCTCTTTGATGCTTAAGTCAATGTAAGACGGAGGGGATGAAAGATAACAATATGAGCTGTATAAAAAATAAGAGAATAAAGAGTCGAGAGATGATTGCTTGCTGACCCCCCCATGGCTTGGCCTAGGGTGTGGCTCTTATACTTAAGTGTTGTGCACTGTGGACCTGCATTAGCTGAGATGATATAGATGTTAATAAGGACGCGCCATGTGCAAAAGACGAGTTAATGTGGGTGACTTATTGTCAATCATCAATGTAAAGTGCGGTCACCCATAGATGTATGGCTCGAGATATCAACTAGGAGATGAAGTAGTTGAAACCTATTATCATTTATGGTTGTTGATTCTCATGTCTCGAGATGACAACTAGGGAGCTTGAGGGTGTCAAATCTCTCCCAATCACCCTAGTTCGGGAATATTAGGTCTGACAAGGAAACATCCATCAATCATAAACTTCTCTCGTAGTATTCTTCTCTTGAAACTGTAATACAGACCATCGTCAAACCTGCATGGCTCGTTTGAGTACCATGAGAGAAGGTTGCACCAATCGATATGGGTCTCTTTTGCCTTGGTTTGTTGGGATGTAAAGGACACAGAGATGGATGGTATAACGTTGATTGGAATATAGCTAGGAAGCGTCTCCTTCCAATAACTTGAGTTCCTAACTATTCCCCATCGGGAACGAAGCAAGAAGCTAGGTAAAAATGTCGGCCAATCCCATGAATCACATTGATCTAATGATTGATGATACTGCCACTCACGTTTTTCTCTAGTCGTTTGTTTCATCATGGAAACATGCAATGGCCGTCTTCAGTTCCATCACAGGCAATACATTCTCATGCAACCATCAAAAGTTCCTCTAGGCATATATTTAGATAGGGAAAAAGAATTGAGAGGCGGTGAGAGTACCGAGGAGAGGCCACTCTACTAGAAAAAAACTCGTTTAGTCTCGAGCTCCTTCACTGAAAAAATCACTGACGGTTTATCATATGCATGAAGTGTTGAGATGCCGTCTCTAGTTATTTATTTTCTAATGTTGTTATTTATATCTATTTGAATACCCCTACTACCAGGAAGTTGTAGACTTCTCTGCAACTATTGATTGATTATAGTTATTGGTTTAAGAGAGATTTGCTACGTGAGGATCAACAATTGGATAAATAAATATTCAGCAAGATTCAATCGCTAATGGTTTATGGTGCTCGTGGAACAATTGAAATGATGCCATATTTCACAACCATGGGTCAATTCCTTCCGCTCTTCGTGTAAAGTCTTTGTATTTACAAATGATTGTCTATGCTCCACATCCATGATGTTGAGGACATGACACAGAAATGTAATGTGGATAGGAAAGACAAAGAGGTGAGTTTTGACTTCATTTTGGAGGTGGGTGGTTCTTATATTTCTTCTACTTCAATTATGAGAACAAGTTTTATAAGAAATCTTATTTGAAATATATTTTTTGTTGAGGTTTATGCCCGATCGAATACTCCTCCGGTAATAAATCAAAGCACAACCCAAGATCGAACAGTAAAAGAAAGAGAGTTGTTGTCTTTTACCTTCATTGCGTCAGAAATATTACTCAAGGGATTGGCTGATTTTAATCCCGGATTGACCACGTGTCGTGTTTTCGTTGGCGTGGCTCGTGGGACTTGTTTCGTCTCCCACGTCAGTATATTAAACGTAAGGCGTCATTTAGAGATCCATGATGAGTTCAATTACTTCATTTTGTTTTAGCTATTCGATTTGATGTTGTGTGTCTAAACTTTGAAGCTGCTCGCAGACGCCCAATGTCGGTTGGTTATTTGCATTCGTCGGGGGATGAAGAATAAGAGGTTGGCGATCCTGATGAGAGCACGAATGGCGTCCCCCACCCACCCCGTCCATCGGCAGCAGCTCCTCCTCCCCGATTGCCCCCCTCTTCCACCTCAGGTGGTTGTGCGATTGACGCGAGTTCTCCTTTTATGAACTCTTTTTTTGATCTTCCTTCTTGAACCCTTCTTTCATTCGCGTTCCTGAAGCCTATCCCGATCTGTGGTTTCCAGGGCGCCACCTGCTCTGGCGACGCTGATGACGATGACAGCAGCACCGGCGCCCGGAGGTCCTCTTCATCCCGCCCTCCTGACTCGGTTCTTTGTTCTTTTAGCGTTCTCGCTCGGTATCTCGGGTTCGTTACCAGTCTTTCTTTTCCTTTTTAGGGTTTCTTTGAAGGATGTCAAAGAATTGATGCGGGCGTCCTTCTCGATCCCCACCGACAAAACCGAGCCGATGGACGCCAATCTTGAAGAATTCTCGCAGGTCAGACTATGATCTCTTCTTGATGTCAATTTAAGCCTTGAAGCATCATCTGAATATCGTGGCTGGTTCTTGTAGGCTTATTTGGGCCTATCACAGGAAGGGCGCAGGGAACTGCTTCTGGGCCTTGCCAGGGATTATGATGTCAACAGAGCTCGAGTTTGTGAGCTCATGCGGCAGTATCTTAGTGTCGAGCTTCCTCATAGTATTGGTTCCAATGGTGTGCTCTGTTTCCTCCACATTCTTTTGGTTCTTTAAAATTTTTGATTCCCTTATGGAGGATCTTTGTGAAATATTGTCTCTCTGTTTAATCAGCCGCAGATGTGAATCAAGAGAATCGTGTGCTTGAAGATGGGGGTATTCTTGCTGTGTTTTATAGGATGGAGCGGAATCTTCGGGATGCTCTCAAGCCTATGTATGCTGATTTCTTTGAACGACTGAACGCACATCGTGGTGGACTGAAGCTGTTGACCGTCCTTCGTGCTGATCTTCTCTCTCAGTTAGCGTAAGAATCATATCTGCTTTTGGTTTTGAATATATATGCAGGCAACTCGATCGTGGCTAGTTTAATCAAATTTGATATGGAGTCGTGCATATTGGCCTCACATTTCTTTGTGCCAATTGATCAACTCTTGAAGATTAAATCTCACTCCATATAACCTTGTTGTGATCTTATGGCGGCATCTTTTATCATGTGATGAATAATTGCTCATTAATGTTGTTGGGATACATGTCTTATGTGATTCAAAATTTTGTTGTTTTTGTAATTCTAGCCTTGATTGTTATTGCCTATATAATCTATAAGAGCAAAATATCTTGAAAGGGGAAACACAATTGTAATCGTACATAAGCTGACTAACTATCAAATTGTAAAAGCAAGAAAGAATTAGTTTTTCTGGTACCCGTATTGTCAGCTTTAGCAGTAAGGTTACTCTGTTGCAACCTGTGTAACTAGAATTCGATTCATGGAAATAAGGTAACACTCTGTATTTTGATAATCTCTAGACACATTGCAATGGAAGAAGCCTCAGACACTGGGTTCAGTCTTTTTTTAATCTTATTGCCAATTTACATTTGGCCATCATCATATACTGTTTTAACTCCACATCCTACGTTGATTAGATAATTTTGAAAATCTATAGAGTTCAAATAATGCCATATCAAGGTGGTACTTGTAACTTGTAACAAAATATAGGCCCCTCTGCTGCCATCTATCATACTGCTTGAAGCATGTTGCATAAAAGCCCTTGAGATATGACACTGGACAAATATCACAATCAATATCCTTTCGTGTAATACCATGTACCTTTTTCATAAGCAACCTATTATGAGGTGCAAATCCATTAACTCCAACAGAGTTATTTAAGAAGTCAAAATAATCAATAACATACTATTACTGTATTGAAAGGCTATTTTTAAGCATTGAAGATATTTATTATAATGGAATAATGCTAGTAGCCTAGTTAATCACCATCTGCTATCAAAGGTCACATGAAACATTGCAATACAAGCCAAAATAGTGGTATGAAATACATAAAAAGAACACCGTGAATCCAACAAAAAGGCCCATATTTCTGGAGGCTCTAGGAACTGAGACCATGACATAACTAAACTGGATTCTGGTTTTAGTTGTCCTTAATCCATTATATATAGTTTTTCCCAAAGCCAAACAATTTCAGAACATGCAGAGGACATAGCGCGGTACTCAGACTCAGTGGAGGACTTAGACACCCAATCTTGCTTTTTGCTTTTCCAAGAAACGAGAAAGGTACCAAGAAACATACACCAACCAGTAATTGAACGTCGAGTATCATAACAACCAGCTCAATCAGCATCACTATATGCAACCAAATGAATAGGAGAGTCCACAGGGAAGAAAAGACCTTGGGCAGAAGTGCCTTGCAAATAGCGAACAATGTGACAAACAGCGGCCAGGTGGAGGTGCCTAGGCACTTGCATAAATTGACTAACTTGTTGAACAACGAAGGAAATATCAGGCTGAGTAATAGTCAGATAGTTCAGGCTCCCCACTAGTTGTCTATATAAAGAGGGATCAGAGAGAAAATCACCCTCATCACGATGATATTTAATATTCACTTCTAAGGGGATATCAACAGAATGACCATCTTGAAGGCCAGCCAAAACAATTAACTTCTGGATGTATTTATGCTGGTGTAAGAAAATACCAACCGAGCTAGAATGCACCTCAAGGCCTAAAACATACTGGAAAGGACCTAAGTCCTTTAAACGAAAAGAACCCTGAAGACGCTCTCGAAGTTGAGAAATCAATTCAGAGTCATTCCTGTAACAACAATATCATCAACATATACCATAAGTAAGACGATTTCCTTAGCAGTCTTGCAAAGAAATAAAGAGAAATCGTACTGACTCTGGACAAAGGAGAAGCTAATAAGCGTAGAGCGGAACTTATCAAATCAAGCACGTGGATCTTGTTTCAAACCATAGAGTGACCGTTTTAGCTTACAAACATCAGAAGAGGGTGTAGAAAATAATCCTAATGGTGGAGTCATATAAGTTTCTTCCTTAAGATCTCCGTGTAAAAAGACATTCTTAACATCCATCTATCGCAATGACCAGCCCTTGGAAGCAACAATAGCTAGAACAAGTCGCACCATTGTCATCTTTGCTACAGGTGCAAATGTCTCCTCATAATTTACCCCATACTCCTACCGATTATCGAGTGTCACCAACCTCGCTTTATATCTGTCAAGTGAGCCATCAGACCGCAACTTAATGGAATATACCCATTTACAACTAATGGGCTTAACACCAATAGGACAGGGAACAATATCCCAAGTATGATTCTCTTGAAGAGCCTGAAGTTCTTCTTGCATGGCTTTCACCCAACATGCATGTTTACTTGCCTAAGAATAAGAGGTGGAACTGTAGTATTAGCTAAAGTGGTAGAGGATGGCTGATACGGGGGGTTCTCCGAAGAGCCATTGGAGCAGGCACTGGATCAGGGTCGAGAAGGATTTGTGATGATGGGGGCTATCATTGCTGAGAGACAATATCGGGTTTAAAACGCTCAATTGGTGGAGAGATATCATCAAAGCTAGGACGGAGGACCCCATCGGAAGGGGAAACATGTTGAAAATAGTACTCATGTTTAAAGAAAATCATATTTCTAGAAATACGTAGACGATTAGCAACAACATCATAACACAAAACCCCCTTTTGAGCTGTGCTATAACCCATAAAAGCATACTGTATTGACTGAGCTGTAAGCTTGTGGTGCTCATGAGGCAAGTGAATAAAGCAAACACATCCAAATGTGTGTAACGTGTGATAATCATGATGCATACCAAAAAGACGATAGTAAGGATCATCAAAATTCAATTGTTGAGAAGGCAGACGATTAATCAGATAAACTACAGTGGGTAAGGCTTCCACCCAAAATTTAGGTGGAACTGAAGGCTCCAAGAGTAACATTCGAACCATATCCAACAGTTGACGGTTTTTACGTTCAGCCACCCCATTTTGTTGAGGGGTATAAAGACATGATCGTTGAGATATAGTATCTTTCTGTTACAAAAAGACTTGAAAGTCATGTGGCATATATTCGCCCCCATTATCAAACCGTAAAACCTTAATGCAGGTGAAAAATCGTGTCTCAATATAAGCCACAAAAGTTTGAAAAATAGTGAATAGCTTTGGTGTGTAGAAAATATGTTCATGTGAAACGACTATAATCATCAATGAATGTCACAAAATATTTATACTGCACATGTGAAATGACAGGAGTAATACCCCAAACATCACTATGTATAATCTTAAAATATGTATTAGCACGACCACCATAAGTTGGGAAAGGTAAAGTTTTACTTTTCTCCGAAGAGCCATTGGGAAAGGTAAGTAGAGCAATCAAGAGGCAATCTATGAGTATAACACTGATCTTTGTTACCAAGGAAACCACGGTTCATTAAATTAGACAAAATCACATTATTTGGATGGCATAATCATCCATGCCAAACTCCAGCCTTATTTTTGACAGTAATAGAAGCCAAAGACAAAGTTCTAGGAATAGTAAATTGCAATGGAAATAATCTTCCCACTTTAGGCCCCCTTACAATCACCTTCCCCGACACCTGGTCCTGCACAAGACAACCATCATGAGAGAAATGTACATCACATTTATTATCCACCATTTGACCAATAGAAATTAAACTCATAGACAACCCAGGAGAGACAAATACATGACGAAAAAAGGTCCAATATCACTAATGGCTGTAATTGGAAGATTACTGCCATTAGCAATCTGAATATTGTGTACCAGTATACTGCCATAGATTATGTAACGAATTAGGTGAGCCAGTCATATGATTGGATGCTCCAGAATCAACAAACCAAGGAGAAGAAACAATCTTACCTTGGCCCTGAAGTCCAAGGGCAGAGAATGCTATGGAAATCATCTGTTGGACCATTTCTGGAGTAATAACAGGCTGATTGGTGCTAGTAGATGTAGGACCAATATTCGCTCCATAGATTAATAAATCCAGAATAGTATTGCTCAATAGAGAGATTACTTTGACTGAAGTTACTAATCTCGAGTTCTAGTTGAAATCGTCTCGCACTATTATCTTGATGGTATATTCCCTTCAGATAATTCCACATCTCTTTAGCTGTATCAAAGGAGCTTAAATTATTCACCATATGGGCTTCAATAGATCCTAAAATCCAAGAGATAATTCAAGCACCCTTTGCCTCCCATTGGCTAAGTTCCTTATCATCTTCAAGAGAAGTAGAAGACTATCAATGTGACTCCAAAGCTCCTTCCCTTTCAAAAACATTTTGAATTGAAATTCCCATGCTGCATAATTCTTTCCTGTAAATTTGATAGCCAAGGTCTCTCTGTAGGTATTCTTCCAAAGAGATTCAGAGTAAACATTCTTAAAAAAAAAATTCAAATGCAGAGATCTCAATGCAAGGCTGTCAACCACAAGTTAATTGACCAAAAAAAATCTCAAAGCGAAGTTGTCGAAAGAAATTAATCAACCCAGAATAAGAAAAATAAAAGCAGACCAGAAAACTTTGAAAGACGAAGCAAAGCTGACAGTAATTTGAATATTCAGTTATAGATTTGAGAACTTGGCTCTAATACCATGACAAGTTTTGAGTAACTGGTTGAATGACCTCCTCTTGAGGATCCTTTCCATTAAATAAGAGTTGCTGTACAATCTATTTTAGGTAAGAATATATACACAGGTAATATGCTAATTATGGTAGAATAAATCTCGTAATCTCTGCCATAATTTCTGCCATTGATATAATACACTAATTATGGTAAAATAAATCTCGTAATCTTTGCCATAATTTCTGTCATGATCTCTGCCATTGATAGGTGTTTGATAGCATATTTAACTAATGTATGTAGAATAAGCTTGCAGCCTTGCAGCCATGGTAACCACTACTCTCTTTCTCCCATGCTAGGTAAATGAGGCATATATGAGGATTTCTTTTGTCTTGTTTTTTGATGGGGTTGGGGGAGGGGATGTGGCACTAAGCATCTGAATTACATATTCAATCAAGCTTGTTGATAGTATGTAAACCTGGTATTCACAAAAAGCTATAAGATAATCAAAGACAAAGTTCGCATAGTTTGTCATGATTGTTAGCAAGTTGGAACAACCTTTGGATTGGTAAGTACGTGCTTTAAAGATCGTTGTCCAAGTACTATTTATTTTTCAATTTTGGATTAGATCAGGCCATGGACAGCTTATTTGACATGTGCTGCATGTATTTTAAATTTTTTTTTAACAAAGCATATAAGCATAATCATGCCCTATGAACCTGATATACTGTTGAAGGTTTTGAAGGTGAAAAAATGCATTTAGTGCTGGCAGTATACGGTTGAGTTCTCTTAAATGTCTAACTAATTAAGACGACTAATGAAGACAGAATCTGATAAAATAATTTCAAGAGTCGAAGTTGTTTCACTTTCACAAGTTGGTAACAAGTTTTAAGATGAGATCATGAGGTTTTCTGAATGTACAGTTCATTTTGTGCTATTTCCCATAAAGTTTTTCTTTTACTTTTGAGAATATAGGAAGGAAAATGTGCCATCTTTGCGTGCTTTAGAGACATATTTGAAGGAAAAGCTTATCACCTGGCTTAGTCCAGCATCCTTGGAGCTTCACCAGATCACATGGGATGATTCTGCATCCTTGCTGGAGAAAATTGTGGCATATGAGGTGGGACATCTTCCAAATTTAACAATGTCATCAATCATTGTCATTAAACTATGAATATTTAAAGAAATATTAAGAGTTGCAAAATAAAATTTTTATTCTATTTAGGCTGTCCATCCAATAAGAAACTTGCTAGATCTAAAGAGAAGACTAAGTGAAGGTCGTCGCTGCTTTGGATATTTACATCCAGCGATTCCAGGTTAGCTAGCTTTGGCATCATAGGAAGTTAACACCTTGTCTTTTCCTTTTTGATTGCATTTGAAAATTTCAAAATAGACTTGATTAGAGGCTTATTTATAGCAAGAACTTGATGTCCAGAAAGTACCACTGATTAACTTCTCTTAAGGTGTAACTTCATATGTATGAATCAAATTTTGCATGTAATTGTAACATCTCATAGTGTACTTGAAACCCACCAATTAATTGTAACTCCTATTCCATATGTTGGTTAGCTCTAAATGTATTTTTAAGGAAACCGAGAAGTAAATCTATCTCTTTATAAGCCAAAGCCCCCCCTCTTCATTTTCATGTGGCTTAGGAATATTGGATTTCAAGGGGAAAGGGTGACATCGTCTTGAGGTAGGCTGCTACACTATTTTTATTATTTGGATAAATTTATTTAGTTTATTTCTATATATAAAATAATATTTCTTTTCTTTGCTATATTTGACATTAAATCATGAAATTTTGTGTATATTAAAAATTATAGTTTTATAAATCATTAATTTAGTTATAAAGAAAACCAAATTATGTATATGATCTTATGTTTTAGAATTCGGGCATCGTGTTGAATTTATTAATTGATGTTGATAGTATATTATTGATTTATATTTTGTAAATTAATTTATTAAAAATTATTTATTGTTGTTGTAAATCATGATTTAATTCTTCAATAATTAAATCATGATTTGTCAATTTTGAATTTTAATTAATTTAATTATGCCCATGATGTTATACTTTAGAAATTGGTTATCATATTTAATTTATCAATTGTTGTTAATGGATATTTATTAATTTGTATTTTAGGTTAATTTAACTATATACTTATTTGTAAATTTTATGATTATACATGTGTCTATGTGCTTTAAATTTTAATATCATTAATTTAATATTTATTTATTTTAATTATGAAATTTTACATCATGAATAAATAATTTATGAATGGCTTTGATGTTATTCATGTTTTACTTTATTTATAAATTATTTGGTATTAATTATATGGTTGAACATTAAAATTTAAATTTGCATTTGTTATGGGAATTAAAATTCTTAAACTTAAGAATAAAAAGGGGCTATGTTGGACCTAGTGTGGACGTAGGTCTAGCTCAGGTCAAAACCAGGTCGCCTGTGAACTTGACCTTATGCGAGTCAAACTTATGTTAGGTTTGCAAGCGCTAGATTAGTTGTACCAAGTCCAATAGCCTTGGTTTGAGTCATGTTGAGATAAATTTGAGTTTGGCTCAAATATCAGATTGATTTTCAGGGATCGAACTTGACTATTGATTTTTAAATAGTCCGCTTATTATTTATTTTCCTACTATATCATGAGTATGCTTATTATAATGCTTGATATTTATGATTTGATAAATTATTTCTTATATGAAAGTGACACTTTGAAAACATATCATGAATTCTGATAATGTATGTAAGGTAATGCTTACATAATAGTTGAATGAATACTTGTTTGATTTAATGAATGAAAAATTGATCAATGTGATATGAGATAATGATACGTTCGGATGTGTTTTCTTGCCAAGGCCGGGCAAGTCAATATTGATAGAGGATGATTCCCTTTGGGATCAGCGGGTCGTTAGATAAGGCGACGATTCCTCCATTTGATGTTGGAAGGAATGTGTCCTTACTTTGACGGGTGAGAGGCATTATGCTATCCATCATTGGGAGTGCGATTTGGATTCTCTCTATTCGTTATTGGGAGAGTAAAAACTTAACTTGAAAATGTAAACCTTTCCATTCGTTAGTGGGAGAATAAAACTTATCTCGAGGACGTAAGCCTCTCCATCCGCCGTTAGGTGAGCATCTTGTGGGTGTCCAACTTTACACCTAGATTGTTTGATGATGCTACATGTGCATAATGATTGTGCATGCATGTTAATGCTATTGCACATGATTTTTCTACATGGTATATGTATATATATTAGATATTTGACATGATTTTGTAGATGAGACTTCAATTTAATCTATTGATGTATTCGATAAAAAAAAAAATGTATTTATGAATTTATAGAATTTTCGAGGATCCCTACTCAGCATGTTTGCTGAATTATTTTTTTGATTAATTATTTTTTAGAACAGTCTTTTGAGCTAAGATGAGAATGTTGAAATGATTATGTAAAGTTATTAGGAAAGATAGGAAAAGAAATACTTTTATTCGTGAACAATTAGGTATTGTCTCAATAGAGGATAAGATGAAAGAGGATCATTTAAGATGGTATAGGCATGTGCTTATGATACCTTCCGATGTAGTAGTTAGAACTTAGAAGAGGTGAAATGATTAATATTAGTGATACCAAATGAGACAGAGGAAGACCTAAAAAGATTTAAATAGAAACTATAAATAAAGATTTAAGTACTTTGAACTTAACTAAGCATATGGCTTTTTACAGATCTCAATGACAATAAAAGATCCATGTAGCTGACCCCAAATAATTGGGACTTGCGGCTTTGTTGTTGTTGTTGTAGTCTTTTGAGGGAGAAAAGATCTCCCTCTATCACTAAGTAGTTCATCTCGATAAATTCAATTATTGTGTTTTTAATTTAAATACCATTGGTTATTGAAATAATATTGTAATAAAGAAGACTTATGACATTTATTAATAACTTGAATCAGTTTTGGTCACTCTGAATATTAATGTGAAGATGGTCACGTACTGGATATCCTATGTCATTTGTATATTGAATCCGGGGCCTGACATAAGGTCTATGGATCAGTAGTCCAAGGTGAATAGCACTGGAAACACACAAAATTCATTTACATTCAATGGACTCATTTAGATCTGGAAGTTGGCTTCGGTTGCTCATATTTGGTACACTTGATCTATGATTATTCTTTCCAAAGGTCATCTTGCAACAGACAGCCTATCTGTAAAGCTTAAGTTCACTTAGATCTTTATTACCATGGGTCAAGAAATGGGACTGCCCATAACTGGCTTAAAATGGAATATCTATACTGTTATTTATGGGCTCCTATTTCTTTTAGAAATTTAAAAAACATCAGTATGTTTTATACTATATAGTTTCCCAATTATTTGTAGACCGGTAATACAACATATGCTTCAGTAGTCACTAGGGAGTTTAATGATATGTGCAGAAATAACTGTTGCAAATTAGCACTTTTATGTGAATCTGATCGGTCTTTTTCTCCCTTTTTATTAGGTGAACCTCTTATTTTTATTGAGGTTGCACTTTTGAAGGATGTTGCTACATCTATACAGGTGATCAAGTTTGACACACTAATTTATTTCATTGTATATTGTTATGTATATCTTTGAAACATTCTTCCTTTAATTTTATAACTTCATGGTTTTGGTGGTAAATAGGAGGTATTGTGGGATAGTCCTCCAACTCCTGAATTTGAAGCCACGTGTGCCTTGTTATATTCAATATCAGCAACTCAGGCAAGCTGGGATCTTATTCTGATACTATGGAAGTTTGTTTTCTTGTCTCAGAATTCTTTTTTGCAATGAACTTGATCCTGCATGGATTTGAATGCTAAATTTGCTCTAGTGCCTAATTTTATTTTTGAAACGAAATGTTATTGCTCATAGCACTCAATTGATGTGATATTAAGATGATGCTCATTTGTTTATATCTATGAACCATTTCAAAGAGAATGTGGTGATAGCTTTGATGTATCTTCCAGAAGGAAGATGTTTCAAAGTCTACAATTGCCTCCTCTATCAGTGACTGCAATGACAAATCAGACAGGTGGATTTAGCATTGTGACCTACCCTTAGTCGCTATATTTGTTTATAGGTTATACTATAAACCCTGCAGTTGCTCATATGTTCATAGAATTGTGAAGTAATATCATCTGTGATGTTCTAATTACTTTATGTTTTTGGTGCTTTTCACTTTTTGTGATGCATTGAATTTTCACTAGCTTGGACAGTGAAACTTACATCCTCTTTGGCATATCCAAGGTTTTATGTTTCAGCTCGTACAGAGTGTGCACAGCTGGTTTACTTTTGGAACAGAATACCAGAAAGCAATTTTTTAAGCGAAGTTTGAGAAATAACTGATCCTTTAAAAGATCTAAATCCTTGAACCAAAAGATCATTTTGATAAGTTTTAATTGGCAACTTGGAGCAGGACTGTTCTGGTTATTAATCAATACAATTGTTCAACCCAAAAACTGACTGAGAAATGGTAACACATATACCCAGTTAGTGGGCCTTGTTCCCATATTGGAGCACGATATTATTTGCCCAAAAACATATGTTTTAGCCAAAAACATAAGTTGGTTGTTTTTGTGTCTTTTTTTGTCAACACCCATGTTAATATCCATGATTCATGCATTTCAATCCTTTAGGTTCCTATAAGTTTGTTCACCAAAGAACCATGGTAATTATTCTACAGAATTTTAGATTGCTTTGCAGGAAATCTGATCATAATATCAAAATCGTGCAATAGTTCAAGCAAGCATAAATTTCTGTTTGAGACAAGCTCTGGGGGAAATTTACTCATGCTAAATGTGAAGTGTGAGTAGTGTAAAGGTAACTTAATATGGATTAGACGTACATAATGGACTACTTAAATATGTAAGTTCGACAAGATGAATATTACTGCATCAAACTGCATTACCAGCATAGAGCTGTCTTGGTGACATACTCTGAAAGATCACCACTGCAAGCATGCTTTTCAGATCTAGAAGATTGCCGAAACGGGTCCGGTACCTAAAAAGGCAAACCCTAGTTTTAATGATAACTTGGTTTCATATTGTTCATACTCTAGATTGTCATACATATCTGCTTAATGGCCTTATATTTTTTGATTGGTCAAAGCAAGGAACTTGATTTTTTTTTCTAGACTGGTCCATATTGACAGGTCTGAGCATGGACCAAGATGTGGACTGCCCTCTTTTGAGTGGTCTGGTCCCTTTTCTTTAAGAAGCTTTTTTTTTTTCTTTGAAGGGTTTGATGAACTATGGCCCACGAGCATCTCCCTCCCCGTTTTCGGTCGCTCGACCACTACAGCCCATCTACCACCACTTACGAGCCCATTGGCTCCTTTTCATTCGTTCCCCCATCCCAAGCAAAATGTATTACAGTACACTCCGACATACCATGTGTTAGTAAATATTGCAACAGATTAGATCTGTACTGATCTGGCCAATGACCGATATAGATCTGATATCTGAAATTGAAAACCTTTGGCCAAAGAAGAATGGGTAATTTCCTTAATTATTATATGAGGTTGTGTACTTGCTTCATATAAGCTATTTAATAATCTTTCATTTATTTTAAAAATGCAATTTCATTTATAAGTAAATTTAACAAGGAAATCTACATGACAAATATAATTCAGCAGATCTCGCATGATAAATATATCACATGAATTATTTGTAGCAACTTCTTGTTTAGGTTCTTGTTAGATCTTTCGACACTATTTTTCTTTTTAATTTGCTGTTAGGAGCCATGTAATTGGTTTACAGTTTAATATATAATTATACTCTTCATAACTTGTGATGTTAGTAGTTTTGTTCTCAAATAAAATATCAAAGTACTAGTTAGGAGAAAATCTTCATTCCATGTTAAAGAACTTCAAAGAAGCTATGATGTTTTTTTGACTCTTTTCTAAATCGCCTGTGAACAAATGAATCATTGTATTTAACAGGGTTCTTAATTTCGATGTGTACCGCCCTGTCACGCACTTAGCTGGTTTTGCCTAAGTCGTGTAGCTCCCTTGTGTGCTCGTCCGCAAAGGTCAGCCTCCCCGAAACCTCCTATGGTCCCTTAGGACCTACAAAAGAGAAAACGGGTTAGAGAAAACGTCTCAATCGAGATCCACAAGCAATCATTTCAGTAAACACTTCATAGCCGATGCAAATTACAAACAGACTTTACAAGCTTTGAACAGTCGCACAACAAAGGGTCCAAAATGGTCCATTACAGACCGAAATCCCCACAAGTGCCAATATAACACAACCTTTGTTTGCAAGCCTAGGACGACCACCAAACCCAAAGAAAATGGGGCTGCTAAGCCTACTGCCAGCCCTTTATATGTTGTGCTAAGTATAAACAAAACCGAAAGACACAGACATACATAAGTATTATATCGAATACCCAGTTTACAATTTTGTCCGTGACATTCTCCCCCACTTATTCCTTCGTTGTCCTCGTCGAAGCCTTTGCTGATGCTGCAACTCCTCGCATTTACTAAGTCTTTAATCTTCTGCTCCAATTGCAATGAGCCCCTTGGCTCCCAACTGCTCTCCGCTGCCGTTGTTGAGTAGTCGAACTTTTAATCTGCCATGCTGTTTCAACTCGCCAATGACTCTTGACTTTAGTGTAGGGTTGGCTAAGTTTTATTGATCACTATTGGTTCCTACGGATCCTTCAGATGAAGGAAAAGACCATCCTTAGTATGCGCTAGTCTTTCAAATGCCTCATGCCACTTGAACTGGGTGGATGTCTATTGGAGCTTTAACAAGCATTGCCTTGTAAACTTTTGAAGTTTTTAGGTCATTCCTCCATAAAATTTGCCCGTTGACTCTTCTTTCACTTAGTTGCAACTTTCAAGTAGGTTCACATCACTTCCGCTTTCGATTGACATTCTGTTGGGAAATGAAGTGGATAATCTACTCTTAGTAGCACTGATCACCATTGGTGAGGATTTGACAACTATTGTCTTTCATTTGGTTTCTTCGAAGGGTCTTTGAACATGTGCAGAGCTCCTCTACTGGATATATAAGAGAATTGGGGTACTCAGTTTCGCCCATTCTCTTAAGAGTTGAGAAGGCAAAGGTTACTTTGATTTCGCCCGCTTCCTTGAGAGTTGTACTTTATGCATCGAGCTGGTTACTAGCCTTCGCCCACTCTTTGCTCACACTTCTGGAGCACTCGAAGTGTTTGCACTCCTTGCGTTGAGTTAGCTACTATGATTCACCTTCTCAATGCCATCAAACTTCTGGAATGCAAGAAGTTTTCACCCCAACTTGGAGTAAGTCTCTAATAATTTTGGTTGCCTCTGGGATTGTACCGTCTTCTCCATCAACCCAATCGCCTACTCCACTGAGTAGCAAAGGTACAACATCGCGTACTGCCTGCTTCGTTCCTTGGTCGTGCACTCTTGCATCATCCCGAAGTTCTCCACTTTCGACTATCTTGATGAGAAGCTCGTTGACACCGATCTTACGAAGTTTCCTGGCCTCTGCCCTTCAACCTTGTCTCGGTACTTGGAGTTTGCCTCCGCATTCTCTACCTCCTCGGTCCCTTTCACGACTAAGTGCTCTCTCTCCATGAGAGCAAGGGATCGATGACTTCACAGAAGTCCCACCTCTGCGGTACCATAGCACTGCCATGCTCATGGCCCTACTATCCGTCGCCTCACATCTGCATTCCTTTCTTCGCGATCGGTAGATCTACCTCTACGGCACTGTAGCACTCCTCCGAGTCCATCTACATTCTAACCGATGCTTGGTTTTGGGTAGCTAAGTCCCTCTAGACTTGTCGTCGCTTCCTCGTCCTTTTTGACCTCTTGCTTCAACACATCTGTGTTCTCCAAGCAGTTCCCCTTGGTCGATGGAAAGACAGACTGCAACTCTCATGCATGGCCTCTACCATCATGTTGTAGGGTTTGCACCGATTCTGTTCTCCTTAGCTTCCTTGGTAGCAACGTTCACTTACTCAGCCTTATCCTCTGACTTGTCGAGCTCCCGTAAGCGAATATGAGCTCTGGAGTAGTCCAACTCTCTAGCTGCTCTGATCATACCTCTGCATGATCAAGTCTCTCCCATGGGACTCACTGGTACTTGCATTCGGTATACTCCCTCGATGGTACACAACCCTTATATACTGATGACCAAGGCTTTTATCCGATGCAAAATTCGATGCACGTATGAAAGACTCGCCTCTACAATACCATGATATTCACTTCTTGAATCCATAGCCTTTCTTGCCATTATGTTGTTCTCCGAAGTGGAGCTCCCAATAGCTCCCGATCATACCTCTGTATAATATAGTCCCTCGCGTGACTAGATTCGTGTGTATCGCATTGTCACAAACTGTTCCACCACGATCCACTACACCATGTCGTCTCCTGGTGACATCTCCATTGCATTTTGATCCTTGTGGGACGAACTTGGATTGTGATCCCTCTATGTGTGGCCTCTGCCAACACATTGCAGGGCCTCTTCCACCGTCGATTGTGGTCGCTTCTTTAGCAATCGACCTTCGTCCACCTGCTCTCGGGTCACATCTAGACGAAGCACCGCTCTAGGACAGTTCGTCACTTAGTAGCTCTCGAAGTCCACCGACTTTGCTGAAATTGGTGCATCATTGTTTGGATTTTAGGCCTCTGCCCCTACCAGCACAATCTCCGTTGCACACCGTTTCCTTCATGGCAACTTGAATGGTAGCACTGTGGCATATTCTTCAAAAGTACCCATCTCCGCATCCTCTTGCCCCGTGCCAAGGCCTTCTGAACCTAACTTCGCCTCTGCAAGTTGAGTCATCTTAGTTCCTCCATCAAATGCTTCTCCGAGATAACGTGTATGTGCCTCGAAGCTCCCTTCGTCTTTGGCACTATGCAGGATGAATCCGCTCCATCAGAATGAGGGACCCATGGAACGACGTTATCCCGCTCTTACCTCTGTAAGAGTTCATGCCCTAGACCTCTGTCCAAGGAAAGCTTTGTGTCTCTGCTCTACGTTCCATCTTCTATGCCAACTCCCTTCATGCGGCTTGGGCCCTTCACCCAGTTACACCCAAGTTACTCCGCTCCTCGATTTGCATTGAGTTGATGGTGGCCCTCGCGCCCACCATTCCACGGGTCAGCCCTTTGGTGAGTTCGATCTCCATTTCGACTCCAAGTGTGCCTTCATTTGTGTTGCATTTGGTCGCTCCCCCACTTGATCTCGCAATGCATCCCCCAATGTATTATCTCAAGCGAAATCATGTGACGACTCGTCGCTCGCTCGATCCGTTAAGCTTTGTGAAGTTGTTTTGAGGTACTCCTCAACATGTGCGGTCCGTTGCATATGGTTCTCCCTTTGGAGAGCCGAGACTTATCCCTCCTGGATATCTGTCCCGTTAGAGCAACTTTTTTCTTTGCTTCCTTCCCTCTGAAAGTTTCGGAGACCACCATCTCCTTAGACTACTTCGTCTTGCTGAACAAACTGTGCATTGTTCTGCCTTTGCAAATGCACTTGCTAGATTAGGACTCCTCACCAATATAGCCCCTGCTGCACCCCTCAAAGCCTAGCAACATGCTGAACTCGCTGCACATTTCAGCCTCCTACGGACGTATCCTTCTCATGCTGAAGAGAAAGTTTCAATGCTCCATGATGCCGAGTTTCGGTTACCTTGGGATGGCTACAAACACTCCATCGTTCGCATACAAGCCCTTGCATGAGTACCGAATTCTTCGAGTTAGCAATTCCCCTCACCTCTGTGAGCTTTGCACAACTCTTTTGGTCGCTGAACAACCCATTCCACCTTGCATGGTCTCATCCTTTACCAAGCGCCTCGCTTGCCTTGAGCACCATCAAGTATAGTTGCCAACGTTGAGCCGTAGCTCAAACTTAGCCATCCTAACCTTTGTGCGCTACGCATTCTTCCCAGCTTGCTTGTCCTCGTGGTGCCTCTTGCGCGAAAGGTTAGCCATTCCTCTAAATGTTAATCTCAAATGCCCGCTCCTCTGAGCGACTCTTTTTCCCTATATCTCCATGCTCGTTTTCCCTTAAACGGTTGCGCATGCTGGCTACCCTTAACGCAGCCCCGCTAGGTCCCCTACGTTTATATGCCAAGTGTTTCTATGAGTACTTATCCCGCTCTGATATCATATGTTACGCACTTAGTTGGTTTTGCTTAAGTCGTACGGCACCCTTGTGTGTCCGTTCGCAAAGGTCAGCCTCCTCAAAACCTCCTATGGTCCCTTCGGCCCTACAAAAGAGAAAACGGGTTAGAGAAAACGCCTCACTCGGATCCACAAGCAATCATTTCAGTAAACACTTCATAGCCAATGCAAATTACAAACAGACTTTACAAGCTTTGAATGATCGCACAACAAAGGGTCCAAAATGGTCCACTACAGACCGAAATCCCCACAAGTGCCCACATGACACAACCTTTGTTTATAAGCCTAGGACGACCACTAAAACTAAAGAAAATGGGGCTGCTAAGCCTACTGCCAGCCCTTTATATGCTATGCAAAGCATAAACAAAATCGAAAGATACGGACATACATAAGCATTATATCAAACACCCCGTTTATAATTTTGTCCGTAACAGTTCGATACGAGCGGTATATATCGGTCTAAGAGGATATCGATACAAGGACCGCCCTCTATTGGGCGGTACCAGTGTTTTGACCCCATATCAGGAGATACAGGGTCTATACTGGGCAGTAATGATCGAAATCTGATTGTTACCGAGGCGTACTAATCGGTACACTCTGGATTTCGATCGTTACTGAGGTGTACAGGTTGGTATACCCTGGATTTCGATCGTTACCGAGGCATACCGGTTGGTACACCTCGGTATTTTTGAAGGTTTTTCAGCTCTTTTTGGGTGTATTGTCGGTATGCTTCGGTATGTAATGTCCCGAGTAGGGCTCGGTACACTAGTATGGACCCAAATTGAGAACCTTGGTATTTAATGCATTGAATTGATTGAAGCAATTTGTACTCTATATGCATTCACTTTCTTTTAACCATATTGCTTGTTGTAATTGACATATCTTTTGGCTATTATACCATCAGTTTTTGTTTGTAGGCTACACATTAAGCTTTATCTTGTTATAATTTCCCTTGAGGTGTTATATAAATTTGCCATGCCATTTATCCTTTACCAATCCATGTAACAAAGTTGAATACTTTTGATGATTGGCAGCCAGGTTTATCAGGAATCAATCTAGGGAAGTTTCTTATCAAACGGGTGATCCATCTGCTAAGAAGAGATATGCCACATATTTCAGTAAGTGCTCTTATTCTCTGCAGCTTTCTTAGGAAGCTATAAGATCTTAAATCTAGACCCTGAAGAATTGACGGCTCCATTCTTCACTTTCTGACACGTGTAATAATGCTTTGCATATTCTTAAATGCCATTTACATTCCATTCCGTTGAAGCTGAAGCTTACTTTGTTTTAGAACTTCAGTTTCTACCATGTCCAATGGTTAAAACTCAAAGTATCATAGAAGCAATGAATGATGTTTGGTCGGTTGATGCCCGAAACGGGCGGTACATACTTGTTCGGGCATCAAGTGGTACGCAGACCACCCTCAGTTTGGTTTGCCCATCTAAAAGGGAAATTTTCCTAACCCTAATCACTTCTCAGTTCTCATGCACGCAGCCTCCGTTTCTCACACATGCTGCCTTCGCTTCTCACACATCTGCGACCGCCACTTCTCATCGCAACCAACCTCCACTCTCACGTGGGCTGCAACCTTACCGCACACAACGACCTCCGCTTGCCACGACCTCACTGCACAATTTCACTGCACATGGCCTTTGCCCTAATCACTTCTCGGGTATGCCTTTTCTCTTCCTCTTCCTCTTCCTCTAACTATCTCCTCTTCTTCATTCCTCTTTCCTCCTCTTCCTCCATTGCCTCTTCCTCTTCTTCTCTTAAACATCAGTATGTACCAACACAAGTTACACCGGTATTGACCAATATGCACCCGTCTAATTAGATCGCCGAAATGGGTACATGATCCTTGCATAAAGTATGTCAGTTGTTGAGAGGATGTAGTGAAGTTGGAGAGGAGGAAGAAGAAATACGAGAGAAAGATGGCTGTGGTAGTAGTAGTATGAAAAATAAGTGTTGTTTGGATTATGCAACCTCTTAAATTGCTGTCTTCAGCAACTTTTGATACTTTGCTTGTCTTCCATGTTATTCTGTTGGTCAAATTTAGAAGTTAAATTGTACCTTGCATGGAAGGCAAGGCTTTGGTGCAATTTCCTTTACAGTTTCTTCTAAGCCTTTTGACAATATCATTGGCTACAAGACTCAGTGGGTGGATAGTGTCAACTAGAAGGAAGAGCGAAAACTTGTTTTCTTTTCCCGAAAGAAAGACTAAACTTTACTAATTAGAACGAAAAGTTGCATCTCCGTTCACATTTGAGTGAATCAAAAAATTTACATAAGTACGCCAACCTCTCTCCACAAGCCAAGGCCAGACAATCTGTTAGTTGTGGCATAAAATGGAAGCCAGTGAGCATCCATATTTTCTTCTCTGGATACATGGATGACTCTATACTTGAGAAGTTCTCCAAAAAATATAAGATGCTACAGATTAATTTCAGTATCTTCCATGGTGGATTGCATCACTTGTTATCCACCATAAGCATGGAGTCAGTCTCTATATGGGTCAATCGCAAGCCCTCTTGCATGGTAGCCACTGCTTCAGCATATAAAGCATCCTGACACTCGAAGTACCTATAACCAATAAAAAGACAAGAGGCATCATCTGTTCCTGCCACAAAACCATCACCTCCATCCAAGTGATGGTGCAAAGATTCATCACAATTAATCTTGACCCAATTCTGATTAGGTCTTTCCCATCTAACAAGTGTAGGAGTAGGACTATTCACAGGCCCCTCAGACAAAGATAGTTGGTCAACAACAGAAAATTGTGCCAAAACCTTATACAATAGAGTACTACCTTTAGTATTAACTCCATGAAACTCAACATTATTAAAAGCTTTCCGTAAAATCCAGAATGCAGTAGCAATCAATGATTTTGACATATCAGCAACACAAGAAGAGGCATTTCTCCCTCCTCAATCCAAGCACCCTGAGACCATCTAGAAAACATCTCAAATTGCATGTCAACATGAGCCTCAATAAGGTGCCACAGATTAACAACAAAGGTGCATTGAAAGAATAGATGATTAATGGACTCAGGGATATCATTGTACAAAGCACAAATTTCACGTTCACAAATTTCCAGTTTCGCCAACCTTTCAAAAGTCGGGAGGTGGCAATGCAGTGAGTTCCAATGGAAAACCTTGATGCATGGAATCGTAGGAAGCCAAGTATTGCCACCTATCCCAAATATTTGAGGGGTCAACAATTTGGGATTGAAAGAACCAGAAAACAGATCTCGCTGTTACTAAGCCATGCTTCTCATGAACCCAAATCCAAGAATTGTTGCTGGGTGTCAGTGGAATATCAATCCTACTAACCTTATTAGATAGGGAAGATTTAAACAATTGGGACAATTTGGAATGATTCCAATCACCATTAGCAAACAACTCATTAACAAAAAAAAAAGGTTCAGATCTCAAACTAACACTAAAGAAAGCTGTTTCATTTCAAGAGGAAGATAAAAAATCCAGCTATCGGAAAAAATCCTTATAGCGGACCCATTACCAACATGCTTCGAACCAAAACATAATTGTTCCAAAGCTTTGAGGAAAATTTTCTAGCCCAACTACACTTAAACACTATGGACATATGCCAAGAATCAATGTTCGCATATGTAGCTCTTACCATTTTAACCCACAAATTATCATCCTCATTCAAGTATTGAAAAATTCACATAGCATGTAAAGCCAATTTAGTCAAATGAATCTCATGAATACATAATGCCCCCAGCAGACTTAGGAGTAGAAACAACCTCCTATGAAATCAAATGAAGGCCACGAGAGTGATCACCTTTAGTCCAAAGAAAATACCTAATAATACGATTAATATTGTTAAGAATAGAATCCGACATCCAAGTAACGACAACAGAGTGCAAAGGGATAACATTAGGTACAGAGTTAACAAGGAAAATCGTCTCAGCCTATGACAAATGAGATCCTTGCCAAGAGCTAAGCTGCATCTTGATGGAGCGAAAGCCTCTTGATGTATGCTGAGAAGTGTATCCTATTGGATCAGAGCTACACCTGAGGAGCATGTATAAAATTCTTCACATCACAAAGAAGTGGTTCAACTAGTGGTTACAACTCACCTAGATCTTCCTCTTCTTCAAGAAACACTAGTTCTTCCTCATCATCTTCATCATCTTAATGCGAGATTTTATAAGATTTGAAAAGGACTTTTACTTGTGTCCTACGGTTCACTTCTCACCACATGATACTTTACTCTTTCTCTCTACCAACTCTGGTATGGTTAGGGACTGTGTTGACCTTGAGGAGATAAAAAAATATGAGTATGAGACAGTAGTGTAGAAAATTTTGGTAACAAAATAGGTCATGACATGGCTATTGGTCTAGAAGCGATACTGGCAAGCCTAGTCATATGCATAGTGGTGTAGGACAACCGTAAAGGGGATGCTTAACATGAGAGAATTGGTAGGTGGGTAATAAATAAAAAAAAGGCTAAAATGAAGAGAGAGGAAAACAAAATTTGATTTGCAGAACTATTAATTTATGCAATAAAGAACAAATTCTAGAGTTCAACACGTACTAAGATGGTCAAGGAGGGCTTTGAACATCCTTCTAGTTGGCTTATGATGTTGAGTGCAAAGTTCGCCGTACCGTAGCATATCGCTCGATACGAGCGGTACATTAATATGCCCTCATGTACTGTATGTTTGTACACTCGGTATGGCTTAGTACATATCATACCGACAGTTGATCGATACACTAGTACAGACCGATAAGGTGAATCATGGTTGAGAGATCGATCCATAGGTTTTCATTGCAAGCTGACTGAGGCAAGGAGAGGAGAAATCAGCACTCACATATTTTGTGAGAAATAACATTATTATTCATTCTAAGACCGATCCCAATACAATTCTTGATATCCTTATATAGGCCACAAATACAAGAAGAAAAGTAACTAACAAAGAAGAAAATAAAAATCACATCATGACGATTCAATACATTGTATATGGTCAACTTTTAAAAAGATAAAGCTTCCAGAATAGTCTTGTAAAATAATCTTCCTTCTTTGTGCATGATTCGGATTGGTCCTTTTTCTTTTCACGTCTGCAAAAAAATATGGCCTGATTTCCATCACATAGAGGAGGGTGTGGGTCTTGATCGAGACAAAATCCGACGAGTTAACCAAATGCGCATTATCATAAATGTCAAGCGACATGGTGGACTTTTTTTCCAAAACTTAAGTGAAATTTCTTTTCTATGTAGAGAAACCAAAAGGACAAACTTCTAGGTCCCTGATAAGTTCTTTTTTATCTAAAAAACAATATAAGAACACTTGAGCATTTTAATTTTATTTTGATTTTGTTGGTACGTGTCAGTTTGTTGTGCTTGCTGAAACTAATATACTTCCATTTCTTGTTAAATATATGTGAAGATTTTTGCTACTCTTAGCCCAATCGCTGGATATATGCACTGGCTTCTTCCAAAGTTTGCTTCTCAAATAAAACTTTCTAAATCGGAGACTGAGAATATGAAGCACTTCTCAGAAAAAGGCTCTGGTTCAAATTTCATAGAGGACCTCCTTCTTCCAGAAGAAAAAGAGATGATACTCAGTGGCTACCTTAAATGGCTGCAGTCGGGCACAGCTTCTGAAATTGAGTTTGATAAATCAGAGTGCATGGACACAAGGTACATGGCAATAAAAGAATATAGCAAAATTTTCAGGAATGACATCCTTCTCCCTGAGGATGAAATGATAACATCCTTAACTTATATGGCACTGTACATCGATCAACATCACATGACTTTTGTAGAGCATAGGATAAAAGTAATAAAGTATTATGATGAATTTTCTCCTTAGGATGTTAAATCCTCCTAGAATGAAAATTTTTAATAGGAACACCAGCTTGCCTATTTTCTTGAACATCTTTGCAATATTGGTCTTTTAGTAACCAACAAATCAACATAGCAAATCCATCTTAAACTAAAGGCTTGTTGCAAACTGAAGAAAATGTCTCCTCCATTGTCACCGAAGAGCCTGGAGAGAAGACTGCAAGGACATTAAGACTGAAAAAATATGCTTGAAGTATCTTGGATAAGAGGAGAGACAAATTCCAGGCTTGACACCAATACCACAGAAAAAGAAAAGAAGGGCTCTACATAGTGCAAAATGTTGAGAATCTATGAAACTATCTTGATACAATGCTTAATACAAATAATACATAAACAATCTATTTATCATTTATCCATCTAATATTTTTCATCTTTGTTGAAAAATTAACATCGAAAAAATCTCTTAGTAAGTATTTGAAAAATATCCTTAAAATTCTATTGTGATGAATGGATTGATAAGATATCAGATACTTTCCATTCATCCAAGAAGTATTATAAAATTATCACATTGGATATGTACCTAATACAAATTAAACTGACAATTCATGCTATCCATGTTCTTTAGTTAAAAGTTGACCAGAATTTAGGGTGACAAGGCAAGGTAAAGGAAATGGACAAATATCAATGAGAAAGAAGAGAGAAGTTACAAGGAGAGGAAGGATTAAGTTGAATTTTTCAAGCTATCTACTTATTATAAAGTAAAAAGGGTGTACCCAGTGCACGAGACTCTCGCCAATGTGGGATCTGAGGAGGTTATGTATGCATCCTTACCTTTAAATATTTAAAAAGGCTATATTTGTGACTCGAACCTTGGTCTCCAAGGTCGTAAAGGAGCAATCTTACTTTCGTACCAAGGCCTGCCCTCGTCTACTTATTATAAATGCAATAACCAAAATATGTCAAGGAATGGTAACGGGCCAACAAAAAGGCCCATTAAATTATGATGCTAACTAGTTATTGGGATTCTTGTTAGGTGTCACATTATCTACATATTTTATTTGAACTTTATTTGTTCTACTTCCATATCTGTTATCATTAGCATCATATTACTGGGTTCTGTTTTGTCACAGGGAACACGATTCTGGAAAAGATGTTATGGAAATAATGTATAAATTACTGACATCAAGAGAGTGGAACAAGTCTGATATCTTGAGTGAAGCACTAAAACCCCCTCTACTTCGTTTGTGTGCAAGGTTTGTGGATAAAGTAAATATATGAATTTTTTAAATATTTTTATGAACTTTAAAAGGGATTGATTGTCTTTCTTATTCGAGAACATGATTGGATATTAACAATTTGAAGAATATTGCACCAATCAGAAAATCCAATTTGTCACTTAGCAATTACCAAGAATGATGTCCATAATAATATAGTGTCTTTCATTTTCTTTTCACTATTTCATTACTTTATATGTCACTATTGCTGATTCAGAGTCAAATCTTGTCCCAGTATCTGATGATGTTACCCAGTTGTGTGAAGTGAACCCTCTACAACTACAAAATTTTTAGTGAAACTTTTCTTAAATCAATATGCATAACAGGTTCATTTCAGGATCTTCACAGTTGAAATTAAACATTGTTGGTCATGAATCTTCATAGTGTGACTTTTGTCTTTTTGTGTTAACAGTAAATCTTTGGTTGGTAATGTTTCTTTCAACCTGTGAGCTCAAAACAACAAATAATCTTCATGTATTCAGTTCCTAATGTGTTATGACTAAGATGGATGACATTATTTTTGCTCTACTTAAACTATTTAAGTAGTCATGATTGTTAATATCGATCTCCATTTCTTTCTTCTTTGCCAAGTGGGTGACAAGATTTGGCTGTGAAACTAATAAGCAAAATTTTCAAGCTTAAATGTCTTAACTGCATTTTTTTCCTCTGTTAGACTAGGCAATACCAAGATATAACAGGATCAATCTCCATTTGTTTCTTCTTCTACTAGGAGGTGATGAGATTTCACTATTAACTAACAAACAATATTTTCAATCTCAAAATGTCATATTTGGAACTTCTTTTTTTTCTATTAAACTAAGCAAATACAATGTTTGAAAGGGTATAAATTTTTTTCTTAAAATATGAATTTAACAGACCCAACTAAGCTTATTATAGGTAAAAGAATGATATTCCTTAATTGTTGGAAAAATAGATATCAGTTTCTTGTAGAGATAGGGAACACCATGAACCAATCTTGTGTGTTTTTGATCAAAATCATATAGGATCTTGATTATGTTTTTATGACTATTATTTGTGCTTTCACTTGTAGGTACATCCTTAAAGAGAAGAAGCGAGGGAAAGCTCTTGATGTGGTCGCTAACTTCCATTTGCAAAATGGATCGGTATGCCATGCCATGTTTATCTTTATTGATAAGTTGGATACAACGTTTTGATATTTTGTTTTTACTTTTTATATTTCATATTTGTTTATTATCTTTGTCTTGTCTTTTCCGTCCAAGCCTCTTGACCTTAGTCTTGATGTTTTGGCTTGTTATTGGTGTAGAATAGTTTGGACAAAGTAGATGCAATCTATTATTAAGATGAATGTGTTATTGTGTATACAACAGTGATCTCACTATGATTGTGAGCCTAAATTAAGGGTTATGCATGTTATGGATACAGGCTCAAGTGTCATAGTATAAATTGGATAATTTGGGATACCTGAGGATACTTTGTTGATACTTCTAATTAGGATCTTGTTTTTCTTGAATGTTAACTTTTTGATGCTAAATAAGATGGATAAATGATTTTTGAACTGCCATCTGTTTCCATTTTGGTAAGTGTTGGATGATAATCAATAGGCTTATATTATTGATTTTTGCTTCTTCCATCATTAACTCCTGTCCCTTGCTCATTAAATGATTTTTTCCATGATGAATAAGTTACGGATGCTCATTGGTTATTTGTTATCATTTATTAAGATTAATATCTCCACTTATTCTCTAGGACTTTTAACTGGATGATGCTGAGTGTTGTCACCATGTTGTATCTTATTTTATTCTTCAAGTTATATTGTACCTTTTCATGTTGTATCAATATCTTTCTCCATCCCTAGTACCGGATGTATCGTAATAATGCTCTACTGGTTTTCTTTCTACTTAAAGAGTAGACTGAAGAGAATTGTAGAGTAGTGATACATGATTACTCTCTGACAAATAATTTGGTCCTATTTACTATCTAGTCACAAAAGTTAGGATGAATATTATCATTATTGTATATTATGCCAAACAGGTAAAAACTTCATATAGTACAAACTAAAGGGGTGTACCTAGTGCACGAAGCTCCTACCATTGTGGGGTCTAGGGAGTGTCAGTGTATAAACATCATGTAGTACAAACTACAAACTATGGATTATGATTTTTGAGACATAGCTTCGGTAAAAATATTGAATCCAACTAATATTGGCATTTGTTTAAGGGTGTGTTTGCGAACACATTTGATATGTGTATTGAAGGTCCAATGCACATTTTAAATATGAATTGGTATTTGGTAAGCCTTTTTAAAATTATATCTGGTCTGGATGCTGCACTGAAAATCCTCTCATTAGCATTTCAACATTTGTGGGACTAATATAATTTTTTAAATTCCCAAAGTATCCTATGGAATTATTTAAATTCACAAAATTACCATAGAAATTGTAACCCTTCTCATCCATTCTTTTGATTTTTCTCGTTGCCCCTTTTCTCACAAGTCTGAAATTTTATTTATTATTTTCAAATATTATTTTACATTCATTTATATGGTTAATTTATTTATTATATAATGGGCCATATGAAATTTTTGTAAGATTATATACATATTTATTTATTTATTAATTTAAATGAAAATATGTATTTATCTTTGAATAAATATTAAAAATATTAAAAGAGTAAAATTATCATATAATATTCAATAGACTTTTGAAATACAATTTTATCAAATAACACTTATGTCAATGCACATTTAAAATACAGTTTTCATCTATTGTTTACCAAACACTTGAAGCATTTCACAACTATACATTCATTTAAGCCCCTTTCTCTAAATGCATATTTATAATACAAATGTGTTCTCAAAGGCAGTCTATATGCCTCTACCTGACTCATGCCACTCTCCAAACTGCCCCTCTAGCCTTTCCCTATAAGTCCTCCCATATCATGCAACAGCCATGCCACCCCTTTTTCTTCCCTTTTGTTTGTCTCATGAGATATATCATCTCCACACATGGAAGTAGAGCTATTTCATTCCAACAAGATGAAGACAGATCCCTGCACACTAGTTTCACCCCTCCAAAAATATCTCAATTTACAAACTTTTCCATAACTTCTTCAAATGTATCCACAAAACTCAAGTTTAATTTCACCTTTTCATGAGCAATATCTTTAAAATATAACTTATCATTGTGTGTTGATCCTTTGTTCCTCTTTTCTCGAAATAATGTGGCATGCTGGTGGCATGGGTGGAAAACCGTGAGCCTTTTATGTCTATTAGAAGTTGGCTTGTCGCAATTTGGTTAAGATTTAATATCCATGTTAATCATCTTATTATTATGTTTCACGTGCTAGTGGTGCATTGGAATGAAAAATTTCAGCGGAAAATGTTCTATTTCAACCAAAACATAAATCCATTGTAGACTTTGGAAGATTTGTTTTTTGCGTGCTGTTGAGTCATACTCTATATGTGCAATTATTATTTCATTCCTGGAGTAGGATCATGATAGAATAACATTACCAGAAGATGCAGCTATTATAGCTAAACCTTTGTATGTAAAGGATACTCATTCTCCAAATTACCAATGTTGACTTATGAGAGAGAAATTTGCAAGGATCTTCAGTAGAAATATTATATTTGCTGATAATTGAATGATTTATCCAATTAGTTAACCAAAGTTGGTCTTAACTAGTATGATGTGAATAGAAAAATATCATATTTTGCTAGGGTTGGATGAGACCTGTATATACGTAGATATAGCACTTTAAATAATAAGAGAATCTTGTAGCTAAGTAGGCATAGGTAACCAGTATGACCTCGGTGTTCAAATATTAAGATGTATGCTGTAACATCTTCTGAAACTCCTTGCTTCAGGAAACATGTACTGCAACTCTGCTAAATGAAAGAATGAGTTGGAGTTTTGAGGAATTAGCCAATTAATGAATGAATGAAATATGAAGTTGTGCCAACATTTAGAATTGAATAGGCTTTGGCATATTCTTTGCTTCACAAAAAAAAGAAAAGAAAAGAAAAAAGACAAAGAAGAAGAAGAAAATCATTTAGGATAGATGGAACAGACTTTTAGTTCTTTATAAATACTCAATATTTTCTGCCACTTCTTTTGATCCTTGTTAATTGCTTGAAGCATATATAAGTACACACAAAGTCCTTTCTTGGATGGACAAGGGGATCTAAGTAGCTACTCCACTCATTCATATTTATTGTTAAACCCTTTTCACAGTTAATGCCAAGCTCGGAATAAAGAGGGTTGTATTAGGTATCTTAAAACTGTCAGATGGTATAATTAGTTATCATGCTACTCATACACTAGAGGTCCCCTGTTCATATTTGGGCACGGACAAAAAAAAAGAAGTTTTTACCCTCAAAATTCTGGAAGCATGGCCTGTCCTTGTAATTTATCCCTTTTTATCAGTCGCCATGCAAATTTCTCCTATATTTCAAATTTTTTGGGCTTACTTGACATGGTTAGTAAAATTTCTAGAGTATGAAATATTGAATCCTTCTGAAATACTGAACAAAAAAAATCATACCATTATCAATGAAATAATAGTCCAAGATAAGCACAATGGCAGTTATTGATGTTCTGAAGAGCAAGTACTATCATTATTTGTCGAAATTTTTTATGTGTCTTATGATTATATAGTTTCTAAATAAATTTGTTGCTTTTATGTTGTAACCCTAGACAATCATTGTAATAGCTTCATTCCATTTGAGACCAAAATTAATTGAAGTATCTAAACATGTTATCCACTTCATTAATGCATTTTTTGAGGAACTCAATGCTTGTCAATGGTTGTTATAGATGATTGAAAGGTTAAACTGGATGGCAGATAGTTCAGACAAGGGCATTGAACAAAGTGGAGGCATCATGGTGAATTATGTATACAGGTAAATGCTTTCTAGAAAGTTCTACTTTTATTATTTAGTACATTCATGACTTCATGCTCATGCAAATTGGATTTATAAAAAAAATTCAGGCTAGACAAGATTGATGAATATGCACAGTCATATTTGAACACTGGGCATATCCATGCTTCAAGTAGCCTTCACCAATATCTTGAGGTAATTGTATGCTATTCTTTTGAAGGTTATGCATAAGTAGTTGCATAGTACCCTTTCACATCTAATTTTTTGTTGATTGAATAGATGCTCTCTGATGTGTCATTTTTTCAGCTGAGCCTAAGAGCACAATCTTAAAACCACAGTTAACCACATCTTACACTATAGTCAACCTGATTTGAAATCCTTGTTTAACTGAATCAACCACATACCAAAACTCAGCCAACAACATAGAACTTCTTTCCAACTGTTCCATATACGGATCACTGTGTTTTGATTTGGCATTACAAAAGGTGTCATTACTTGCTCAAGTAGATAGCAGATTCACCAATTCTTTGACTATTTCTGGATTTAAAAAATGCTCTATAGTCCCATTATTTCTATGTACTGGGGGTCTATATAACTAATTAATCCACAGAAGTACATTGGTCAACTCCAGAAATTCTAATGGCAGTCTCAAATAATAAATATTCCTACTCTAGTTTCATAGAATTCTGCCCTACATTTTTTTTTCTGTTCCCCCTTGCACCTATCTTTTCTCTAAAAATAAGATATAGCTAATGTATGTCTTAATAAGTTGATAACAGTAAAATGCTATGCTAAGAAATTTTTACTCTGGTTCATACATCTATGCACATTTTTCTTTAGCCTTCTCTATTACTGTTGTAAATTTGAGCCATTTTCCAGGTTGGGAACCTTCACAGATTTCCATTTTTGAGTGTCCGTCTCATGTGCTTTAAATTTTTATGTTATTTTAGTTGAGAAATATGATTTAAAGTTTTGTAAAGATTGAAGGCTGAGTCTCAAGACAGTTGCTAAAATCATTGGTGGGAGCAAAATTGTTATACAGAAAATCATTGAACAAAGGGCTGGTTAAGCAAGTGGTAGATACATAGAGTTCCCAGACATGCTAGTTAATGAAAACCAAACTTCTGGCATTATGTTATCCATGTGAAGTATTTTACATTGGTCTGGATGAATTTAGCATCTCTGGCACTTATTGTACCTAGAGTGAAAGAAATCATGTATGCTTGTTATAGTATTTCATCCCATTTATTCACTCTTGCATTTCTCATCCATTTAGGCACTCTAGCATTTCACATCCATTTAGGCATACTATTACAAATATTATTCAGATAGTAAAACATGCAGCTCAAAAATCATTAATCAGCAATCTTTTTCAGTATAATATTTCATTATTTTCTTAAATTTCTTTTACCTCTAGGATATGTTTTTTTTGGCAGCTACACTGACAGATGAATGTGACCATGGAAGCAACTTGTAGAAACTACTGATGAAGATCGAAGATATCAATAAATACAGAATCATAGTGAATATTTTCAGGTAAACAGATTCAAAAATTAAATTGATGCTTAGTTTTGATAGAGTTTTTATTTCTACAAATAGTATTATGCTTTAAGTTTTTTTTCTTCAGGATATGTTTTTCTTTCTCATAGTGGTTAGCATATACTGTGAACTAGTTCCTTCTTGTCACAAAATGATAGTAGTTCTTTGTTTGATTTCCCTTTGTTGGTTTCATCGTGAAGCACATGGGTGTATCACTGATAGTTCTATTGTTCATTTACGGAGGTAATAACCGAAGTCGTGCCAGGATTTCTCATTAGAAATATTAATAAAGTCCCCCGAGTTGCTATGCTGTTGTTTGCGCTCTATGAGCTGTATAAATACAACCAGTGCTTGTGTTCTAGATATGTTGTGAACGAATAACAAACATATGCCACGCGTCTGATTTAGTGACTGATGTTTGTGGTGGAGGCTAATGTTTTCCATTGGTAATGGATTCCTGATGACGTAAAACGATCAGCCTTCAAAGCTGATGTTTATTAACTCGTTTTACTTGGAACAAGCAATGAAACTACATGAAAAGCGCACTAATAGCAGTTTCTGATCCTTGAAAATTTTGAGTTGGATGAACCACCGACATTTCCTTCACCTGAATGGGAGACACTACGTTCATTGAAGACATCTCAAGTTCGATTGCATGAAGTCGAGGGATGATTGGTATGATTAACAACAATTAACTCATTCGTGTGGTTTCATGTACTTAACTTAGCACTACATCTCCCTTAGCCAAAAGAGGCCACAATTTATTATATCCTGCTTATGGCGAAGAACAAGCATAGGTAAAAGCTGAAAAGCCAGATAGCTGGTTGAGTGCTTCATTGGGCCATAACCCTTTGATTTGCAGGATAATAAAGTCAAGCAAATTAATGGCAAGGACCGATCTTTAGCTACAGTGGCCTACCAAACCTTTATAAGATTGACTTCACTCGAACAGATATCAGAATATAAGAAACCCTATATAAGATTGATTCGACTCCTATCTGCTGAACCTTTATTTTCATATTACCAAACAATTGACACAACTTTTTTCTTTCAATCTAACATTCAATTCAACCAAGACCTTCAGCTAAGAACTTTAAAAGGCATTCTAACCCCATATTTTGATCTATTTTAATCAGGTTAGAAATATTAAATGGCCATGAAGTTGTACCTTGGGAAAATGGCTAAAAATCAATCCAAATCTCATCTCCTGCAATCTGCATCGTACAGACTAAAACGACATCACTGTCCACTAATTCGACTGAAGGAATTGAGAAAAACCCAGTACTGGTTTAATCACTTTCGGTGTCGATCTGCTTGTGCCTTTAGTTGAAGGGGATGTTAGGATCGAGTCAGCACTGAGAGAGGGGGGGGGGGGGGCCTTGAAAGCGATCGACAACGGATAAAACATGTCAGTTTCAAAAATCTTCGTACGATAAAACCCGTTTTGGAAAGATATTAACTTGAAAGTGAATGGAAGAGTGTAATGTGAAAGTTAAGCAAGTAAGATAGTTTGCAATAAATGTAAATAGAACTATATTTCGATTCCTCTTCCGTTGAGGCCACCGGCATCCACTAATGATCTTCCTTTAATGGGTGAAGATCAACTATTCTTACAACTTGATTATCCTTTTGACATGTTCAGGAGAGAACCTTTACAACCCTCCTTCACTCCTCTCTTAAACAAGCATAACACTTAGAGTTTGAGAGGAGTTCACACGAGATTACAATAGCGTTTTCTTTTCTTTTTGTTTTCAATTCTTGTGTTTGTTAACCAGGGATGAGAAGGGTATTTATAGGCTTTAAGTGAATTCAAACTTGGAGCCTAAAAGTGTCTCATCCCGGGTTTTCTGGGTCCTGGCGGTACCACCGCCTACAGCACTGACACTAGGTGGTACCACGGCCCAGTATAGCGGTGCCACCGCCTGACACCCTGCCACTGGGTAGTACCACCGTCCAGTCTAGCGGTACCACCGCCTAACAGTTTCTTGGAGACTGTGTTTGGGTGGTACCATCGTCTAGACCGACAGTACCACCACCTGACACAGTCTCGGAGATAGTGCCACGATGGTTTCACCTGTTGGGTCACTGTTTGGGCCTTCCACTTGGCCCAACACAGCCCAAACTTTGGCCTAATTGACCCCTAATTGAATTGGTCTAATTACATTCTAAACTGACTCAATTAGACTCTAAACTAATTCGATATAGACATAATTAATTATAAACAAATCCTATGTTGTTCGGCATGTCATTGGTTCTTTCAGCGCTTCGTCTGATCCTTCGGCTTATCGTCCTCTCCTTCGGCATATTGCCTAATCAACATGTTGTCTTCTTGCAACATCTGATCTCTGTGGCGTAATGTCTGATCTTCTTGGCCCGATGCCCGAATTCACAGACTGAAGCCTTCTGCCGACACGTCGATCGATCCTCTGGCTCGACGTCAAATCTTCTGACATGTTTGCTCCGGCCCAACGTTTGATTCCTCTTGCTTTAATCGATTTGCCTCTTCTGATTGAAGCTAGTCCTGTGTCATTTAAACACACATCAGATAAACACTGTCAATTGGTTTAATCATCAAAATCTGAGATTCAATAATCTCCCCCTTTTTGATGATGACAACCAATTGATGACAGAGTTTAAATAAACTCCCAAAATTTAAACAAACTTCCAGAGTTTAAACAAACTTCTCCTATTAATATGCCATATTGATAGAAATTTTGAAATCATAGTATTTCTACATTGCATGCAATATGAGTATTGAAATAACCAATTTATTATACCATTGCATGCATAATAAAATCATGCATAATCAAAATATCCAAGCACATCATCCCATGCATGATCATCATCATACCTTCTCCCCCTTTGTCATCAACAAAAAGGAGAAGTGCATCTATCAAGTTTTAGATATATGAAAGCTTAGCAACTTAAGTAAATTTTCATGATTTTAGAACATGCAAGCTAGTGAGTTCTTTCTTCTCTTTTGAGAAGAGCAAGCTAGCAAAATTTTGAGATGTTCATGCATCATGAGTATTGCCTATCTTGAGATGTGCAAGATAGCACTTTTGCTTCCTAGTAAATTTTTCTCCTTATAATTTGTAAGCTAGCAAATTTAGTAAGTGTTACATATTAGAACATGTAAGCTAGCAATTTTTGGTGATGTTCAAGATAGCAAGTTCTTTCTTCTCTTTTGAGAAGTGCAATTTTTGCTTCCTTTGCAATGTTCAAGCTAGCAATTCTAACAAGTTTTACATCATGCAAGCTAGCAAATTTTTACATCATTTTAGAAAATGTAAGCTAGTAATATTTGAGATGTTCAAGAAATCAACTTTTGCTTCTTGAATTATGCAAGTTAGCAATATTTGCTTTTCTTTTGAGATGAGCAAGCTAGCATGTTTTTGCATCTTATTGAATTGTGCAAGCTAGCAAATCTTTCTCTTTTGAGATTTGCACACTAGCAATTCTTTCTCTCTCTTTGTCATTGGCAAAATGAGGGGAATAATAAAACAATGGTACAATTCATTTCCCTTTATATCAATTTTTAAATTATGACAAAGATAAAATATTATTTTTATTGTAATATGCCATAATTGAGATAAATCTTGAATTCAAATTGAATTCAAGTCAAAGCAATTTTAATAATGATTCACATCATATGCAATATGTCATGTACATTATCATAAGTATTGCATGCATCATTCCAAATCGTAAATATTTTATATCATGATAGTATCAATTTGTCAAATTACATTACATCATACCATGCATGATCATAAGTTCTCATTTGTTTGCATCAACATAATATCATGAGTATTGCATAATTTCATATCATCACATGGAGGATAACAAGAAAATTTTGGTGATGAGATATATTTTATGAATACAAGAAATTATAAAAATCATATCATGAAAGACAAGATCATGTGAATACCAAAAGATATGATTCATATAGTAAATCTCATCTTTAAATAAAATACAAAGAAAAAATCGTAGGAGTACAAAAAAGAGATCTTGATTAAAAAGTCTCAAGTAATTCTAAGAAATCAAAATCATGATTTGAATAAAACTCATTCAAATTCAAACCATCAAACCATCAAAATTATTTTCAAGAGATTCAAAATGACATAAGTTGATTTATCAATCTCTTGAGATGCTAGCGATTTTCTTTGCCTCCTTTTTTTTTATTGTAAATAAGGAAGGAGAATTTTTAATGGTGCAATTTATTTCTTTCTTCCATCAATGCTCTAAGCATCACATAAATACAAAGGTAATCATATAAAAAATCATGACATGAAAGATGAAAGATCAAGAAGATCAATTCGTAAATGATTCATCTTGACAAATCTCCTTTTTAGTAAATAACAAAAAGAAATCTTAGGAGATTAAATAGTTAATAATCTTCAAAGGTAATCTTATGTTATAAAATCCAAGAAATCAAGAGAGAAACTATGATTCATTTGGATAAATCTCAATAAGAAGATACAAGAACACATAATAAGAGATCTTGATTCATAAACAATTTCAAGTTATAAATCTCAAGAAATCAAGATCATGATTTTGATAAAACCTATTAAATTCAAATCATCAAAATCAATTTCATGGTTCAAAAAATTCATAACATAAATAGATTCATTAATAAGGATCTCTAAGACGAAAACTCGATAAGATAGAGATTGAGAAATTTTCAAGAAATGTATTCCCTTTTTATTTCATACAAGCATGCCTTTGCTAAATAAAAAACATGCATCAACGTTTAGGATCAAAAAATAAATTTCGTCATAAAAACCATCAAGACCAAAAAGGTATAACACATTAAACATAAGTCTTTTTCAAACAAGAGATTTGATTCATCAATTTTTTTTGGTAAGTCTTTGATTCATTATTTTAATTTCAATAATAATATATTTTCCTTTTTATGTGTTTCATATAAGTATGCTCAAGTTTTTGTATGAAAACCATCCATTATGTTTAAAATAGAAAAGCAATAAAAAATCATCATACATAATTAAATCATTAAATTATCAAATATGATTTCATTAAACATAAAGTATTTAATTTTAACATTTTGTTCCTTTATCATAAAACATGCAATTGTCATGATATAATATATATACATATATATATATATAACTAATCATGAAAAGCACTAAGTAATTTCATGGTAAGGAAAAGGATATTCGATTGAGTCGCTTACCTTGTTGACGAAAGCCATCAAAGCGTAGTTCGCCACCTTGCCCTTATTGGTTTACTCCTCGTCTTCGGATGCACTCGTTTCGTCCCAAGTCACTTTGAGTGCTCTTTTCTTCTTTGACAACTTCTTTTTAAGTTCATTTTTATTCTTTAATTCTTGTTTAATGAATTTATTAAGTTTTATAGTAAGAAGTTCAAGTTCATCATCACTTAAGCTTTCGCTCAAGTGGTCTTCATTTGTTCTAAGTGTCAAATCCTTTCTGTTCTTTGGTAGGTTATTCTCATATTCGTTTTGTGCCATACAACTCATTTCATAGGTCATTAAAGACCCAATAAGTTATTCGAGAGGGAAAGTACTCAAATCATTGGCCTCTTGAATGACCGTTACTTTAGGATCCCAAGTTTTAGAAAGAGATCGTAAAACTTTATTAACAAGTTCAAGATTCGAAAAACATTTGCCAAGAGCTTTTAAGCCATTGACGACATCCGTAAAATGGGTGTACATGTCAACAATGGTTTCGCATGGCTTCATTCGAAATAGTTCAAAATCATGCATCAAAAGATTTATCTTAGAATCTTTTATTGTACTAGTGCCTTCGTGTATGATTTTGAGTGTGTATCAAATGTCAAAAGCCGTTTCGCAAGTAGAAACCCGATTGAATTCATTCTTGTTTAAGGTGCAAAATAGAGCATTCATAGCTCTGGCATTTAAAGAAAAAGTCTTCTTCTCCAAATCATTCTAATCGTTCATTGGAAGAGAAGACCTTTGAAAAACGCTTTTGACAATATTCCATAAATTCAAATCCATTGAAAGCAAAAAAACTTTCATTCGAGTTTTCTAGTAAGTGTAGTTCGTTCTATTAAATATGGGAGCACAAACGATAGAAAAGCCCTCTTGAAAGCCAAAAAGAGCCATTTCTCTTGGGTGTTAAACCAAATGAGAAATAACGTGGCTTTGATACCAACTGTTAGGATTGAGTCGATACTAAGAGGGGGGGTGAATTAGTGCAATGGATAAAACACATTAGTTTCGAAAATCTTCGTATAATAAAACCCATTTCGAAAAGATATTAACTTGAAAGTGAACGGAAGAGTGTAATGTGAAAGTTAAGCAAGTAAGACAGTTTGCAATAAATGTAAATAGCAAAGCATAAATGCAAACTAGATTTTATAGTGGTTCGATCGTCATGACCTATATCCACTCCACCGATTCCTCTTCTATTGAGGTCACCAGCATCCATTGACGATATTCCTTCAATGGGCGAAGATCAACTACCCTTACAACTTGATTATCCTTTTGACTGGTTCAGAGAGAACCTTTACAACCCCCCTTCACTCATCTCTTAAACAAGCCTGACACTTAAGAGTTTGAGAGGAGTTCATACAAGATTACAACAGCATTTTCTTTTCTTTTTGCTCTCAATTCTTGTATTTGTTAACCAGGGATGAGAGGGGTATTTATAGGCTTCAAGTGGATTCAAACTTGGTACCTAAAAGTGTCTCATCCCGGGTTTCCCGGGTCCCGGCGGTACCACCACTTGTGTTGGGCAGTACCACCGCTTGACACCCTGGCACTAGGCGGTACCACCGCCTGATAATCTCTCGGAGACTGTGTCTAGGCGGTACCACCACCTGACATAGTCTCGGAGACTGTGCCATGACGGTTCCACTTGTTGGGTCACTGTTTAGGCCTTCCACTTGGCTCAACACAACCCAAACTTGGGTCTAGTTGGCCTCTAATTGAGTTGGTCTAATTACATTCTAAATCGACTCAATTAGACTTTAAACTAACTTGATCTAGACATAATCAATTACAAGCGAATCCTATATTGTTCGGCATGTCATTGGTTCTTCCAGCGCTTTGTCCGATCCTTCGGTGGATCATCCTCTCCTTCGGTGTATTGCCCAATCAGTATGTTGTCTTCTCGCAACATCTAAGCTCCTTGGCGCAATGTTCGATCTTCTTGGCCCGATGCCCGAATTCAAGGACCGAAGCCTTCTACCGACATGTCGATCGATCTTCCGGCTCGACGTTCAATCTTTTGACATGTTTGCTCCGGCCCAACGTCTGATTCCTCCTGCTTTAATCGATTTGCCTCTTCTGATCGAAGCTAGTCCTGCGTCACTTAAACTCACATCAGATAAACACTATCAATTGGTTTCATAATTAAAATCTGAGATTCAACATGGGAGATTATTATCTTCGTGGATGATCTCTTATTTTCATTTCGTCACCTTTCTCCAATCCTCGATATATGCTTGAGCTTCAATTGATTCAAGGGTCATGCTCGATCTAGTTTCATCTAAGATCTATCCTACCACGCTGAAGGCTTACTTAACAACTATCGTCAATATTATAGTCATTAGTATTTACCTCTAGATCATCGTTAAGATTGAAAATATTATTGTGTATCACCCTCATCATTTCAAAATAGAAAAAATAGAAAACTTTATATCTGTAGTACTGTAACCAAACTCAAAAGAAATTATTAGATACGTATCAAGTTCGAAGTTTGAGTCTGTTGATCTCCTTGATTCTTTTTATCTTTATAATAATAGTTATTCTCCCTTACATATTTTACTACCTCTGCCAGCTTGATCCATAAATGGAGAAGTATGAAAGGTACCATGTTGTTTATTACAATAAGCACTATAATGATCATATAAGTTAATGACTAATTTTTTAATATCTCTAATTTTATCACCAATATCAGTATCTACTCCTAAACTTTCTGATTAAATAATTGCTTAAGCCATCTAATATAGTATGAGGATAAAAAACACAACTAAATAATCTGATGGAATTTCATAAAAGTAATTTGTTCATTTTGATTTCATAGTCATTATTGTTATATTTAAATCATTATCATATTGATATTATTCTAATACACTAATAATATTAATACAAACAACTAAAAAAATATATGTAGTAGGATAATAAACATCAGACAAAATATATATTACATTATTAAAAAAATTAAAATTTCTAAACTTATTTCATGCACATTCCAATGCTATGATATAAGTTTGTTCGGATCAAGTCGGCACTAAGAGGGGTGAATTAGTGCAGCGATAAAATCACGTCGATTTAAAAATCTTTATACGATAAAAGCTCGTATTGGAAATGTTTAATTTTAAAAACATACGAAAATGTAGTGAATGCAAGAAATCAGTTTGTAATTTAAAGTAAAGGACTTAAAGTAAATGCAAACAAGATTTACTTACATTCACTCCCGATTCCTCTTCCGTCGAGGCTACCGACATCCACTAATGATCTTCTTTCAATGGGTGAAGATCAACTACAATTTTACACCCCTCTTCTCCTTTTTATAGGTTTAGGAGACGACCTTTTATATGCACTCACTCCTCCCTAAACAGAATTCTAAACTTTAGAACTAGAGGAGGGGATTTCTCAAGTGATTGTTACAACGTTTTCTTACTTTTAAGTTCTCCGTGCTTGAATGTCTTAACCAGGGATGAGAGGGGTATTTATAGACTCCAAATAGATTCAAACTTGGAGCCAAAACTAGTCTCATCCCGGGTCTTCCGGGTACTGGCGGTATCATCGCCTAACACAGTCTTAGAGATTGTGCCACCGATGGTTTCACTTATTGGGTCACTGTTTGGGCCTTTCACTTGGCCTAATATAGCCTAAACTTGGGCCCAATTAGCTTCTAATTAAGTTGGCACAATTCTAACCCAATTACACCTAAAACATACTTCAATCTAGACAATTATTACAAAGTTAAATCAAATGTTATCCGGTATGTCATTGGTTCATCGACGCTTTGTCCGGTTCATTGGCACTTCGTCGGATTCTTCGACGCATCGTCCGCTCTTACGGCCTATTGCCCAATCGGTTAGTTGACCTTCGCAACTCTGATTTTCTTGGCATAATTTCCGCTCTTCTTGGCCCGATGCTCAAACCCATGGCCCGAAGCCTTCTGTCGATACGTCGACCAATCCTCCAACTCAATGTCCAATCTTCTAATATGTTCCACTCTGGCCCAACATGATTCTTCCTACTTTAATTGTCTTTTCTGATCGAAGCTTCTTGCATCACTCAAAATGCAGATCATATCACAAACACATCAATTGATTTCATTATCAAAATTCGAGATTCAACAATCTCTCCCTTTTTGATGATGACAACTAATTGATGACGGAGTTTAAACTAAACTTCCCTTATCAATATGTCGTATTGATAGAGTCTTTGCATTAAAAAAATTATAAGTATTTCACCATTGCATGCATCATGAATATTGAAAGACTCAGTTAATCATATCATTGCATGTAACATAAACTCATGCATAATCAAAATATCTAAGTACATCATCCCATGCATAATTGTCATCATGCATCATGAAAAGATATACAATAAACTCATGCATAATCAAAATATCTAAGTATATCATCTCATGCACGATTGTCATAATGACTTCTCCCCCTTTGTCATCAACAAAAAGGAGAAGTGCAACTCGTAAGTTTTTGAGATATGCAAGTTTTACAACATGCAAGCTAGTAAATTTTATCTCCCCCTTGGTCATTGTCAAAAAGAAGGGAAGAATACAATTTTATAATTCTTTTTCTTTTACATCAATTTTCATATCATGACAAGGATAAACAATAAAGATAAATTTGCATCAATATTTCAATCATAAAAAATGAAAGATTAATTCATGAATACCAAAAGATCATGTGTTATTTTTGACAAATTTTTTCTTTTGTAAATAGAAGAAATGATAGGAAACGATATTGATTTAAAAAGAACACTTAAGTCATAAAAATCAAGAAATCATGATCATGATCCAAAAAATGTATAAGAAGAGTTTATGCATTTAGAAGATTTAAGTTTATCATTCAAGCTAGCACTTTTTTGGTTCTCTTTTGCAATGTGCAAGCTAACAATTTCCTTTTTTACAACAATGATTCAATCATATCACGAGATATACAAATCATAAATACAAGAAAATTATACACAATAAACATCAAATTATAAACATCAAGAAGTCTAGTTATGTATCATGGTTAATTTGAATGCATCATTCTTTTTTAGAGAATACCAAGAAGAATTGTAGGAGGACAATTTGTGAAAAATCTTGATTCATAATAAAACTTTCAAGTTGTAAGCAAGTATAAAAAAATCAAGAGAAAAATTATGATTCTTTTTGGATGATTTAAATAGCAAAAAAATGAATCATAGTAAATAGAAAAAAAGAACCATGGGAGTTCAAAAACAAGATCTTGATTCATAGAAAGATTTCAAGTATTAATATTAAGAATTCAAGATCATGATATAGATAAAAACATTCCTATAGCAAAAGGAATCATGAGAAAACACATAAAGGATCTCGATTCATGTATAATATCTCTCAATTCATTATGAATCATAAAAAAAAATATAATTTTGAAAAATCATGATTCATTTAGAAAATCTTCCTCTTTAGTAAACGACAAGAAAAAACATAGCAATGATACCAATTATGATTCATTTGGATAGTAGATAGCAAAAAGAAACACCGAGGATAAAAGATCTTGATTCATATAGAATAAATCTCAAGTTATAAATATCAAGAAATCAAGATAAAAATCATGGTTAGATGAAACTCATCCAAATTTAAATCAACAAAAAAATCACTTTCAAGAGATTCAAAATGACATAAATAGATTTATCAATTTCTTATTAAAAAAATAATAAGATAAATTTTTTTTCAAAATGAATTCCTTTTTTAGTTGTTTCAATTCATGTGATTGATTTCATACAAGCATATCCTTATCTTTTTGTTTTTTGCCAAATCAAAACATATATCATCGTTTAAAATGAAAGTGCAAGATTTATCACAAAAATCATCAAGATTAATAAATTATAAAAATCATCATGTATAACTTCAAAATCTCATTCATAGAATAAAATCATCATGCATTGTACCAAAACTTATTATATTTTCATTACATCATTGCATCATTACATCATTAAATCATCAAAATTGATTTCATCAAACATAAAGCATTTTCAATCAAAATCATTTTGTTTATTATAGTAATACAATTTTCTTTTTAAGTGAATTTAACTTTTCATGCTTAGTGCTAGGAATTAACATGCAATTGTCATGCTCAAATTTTAAAATTTTTAAAATCACTTAGAAAGAGAATAATTATATTTTTTTTAGATTTTTTTTATTTTTTTACTAACTAATTTAAAAACAACTCATGAAAAGCATCAAGTAATTTCAAAATAAGGTAAAGGAGTTTCGTTTGAATTGTTTACTTTATTGTCAAGAGTCATCAAGAAGAAGTTTGCCATTTCGTCTTCATCGGTTTGCTCCCTGTCTTCGGAGGTACTCGATTTATCCCAAGTCACATTCGTCTTCTTTGGTAATATCTTCTTTTTAACTTTATTTTTATTCTTTGATTCTTGTTTTAAGAACTTTTTAAGCTTTATTGTGAGAAGCTTAAGGTCATCATCACATGAGTTATCACTCAAGTGGTATTCTATTGTTCAAAGTGCCAAATCTTTCCTGTTCTTTAGAAGGTTATTCTCATGTTCATCAAGTTCATTATGTGCCTTGCACATCATTTCATAGGTTATTAATGACCCAATAAGTTCTTCAATCAGAAAATTGTTTAAGTTCTTTGCCTCTTGTATGACAGTTACTTTTGAATCCTAGTTTTTAGGAAGAGAACGTAAAACTTTATTCATAAGTTCAAAATTTGAAAATCTTTTATCAAGAGCTTTTAAACTATTGATGACATATGTAAAATGGGTGTACATGTCAACGATAGTTTTGCTTAGCTTCATTTAAAATAATTCAAAATCATACATCAAAATATTAACTTTAGAATATTTAACTCTACTAGTGCCTTCGTGTGTGATTTCAAGAGTGTGCCAAATCTCATAAACCGTTTCGCAAATAGAAACTCGATTGAATTCATTTTTATCCAAGGCACAAAATACTAGTGTTTAAAGAAAACATTTTCTTCTCTAGATCAATCCATTCATTCATTGGTCTATAGGGTTTTTAAAAGCCATATTCAACAATACTCCATCAATTTAAATCCAATGAAAGCAAGAAAACTCTAATTCGAGTTTTCCAATATGTGTAGTCCGTCCTATTGAACATAGGGGGATGAATGATAGAGTGACCCTCTTGAAAGCCGAAAAAAGCCATTTCCTTTGGGTGTTAAATCAAATAAGAAAAGAACATGGCTCTGATACTAACTATTAGGATTAAGTCGGCACTAAGAGGGGGAGCAGGGGGGGCGGTGAATTAGTGCAACGATAAAATCACGTAGATTTAAAAATCTTGTATGATAAAAGATCGTATCAGAAATGTTTAACTTTGAAAATGTATGGAATGCTAGTCATTTGTGCCCAACAAGCCAATCACGTGAGTGATGGCACGTGTAACTTGACACATAGTCATTTTTTGCTTATTATATTTTGGCATTTATAATTTTATATTGCTTGTTGTGATATCCTTGGATCTATGCAATGGGAATCGGATCGTGATGAGATCACGATAATGAGACCAATTTGCCTTTAAACACATATCATAAATAATCCCGGTTATAGGTTACTCGAGAATGACATCGAGATAACTGGATAGACTGGTGTGCTGTATACCCGTCCATGTGATGGATGCAGTTGGTCTCATAGCTGCTCATGTGGGGACACTAGGGATATAGTTAGACAGGTGCTCATTGGAGAATGAGTTCACTGATTGATCCGTTTACGGAATGCTAGATGGTTGATAATGCCTTATTGTTAGACAGCGATTCCGTAGTCTCAGTGGTGTATCTGGTCCTTAGACTTGAGACACTAAGAATGTCCTATATGAGTGCTCCACTCTTTGATACCAGACTTATAGGTTTTGATGTCCCAGATCTAGCACAACCGGTCATCGAGAGTGGTAGTCAACCTTACGAGGGCTATTGAGTGTCGATAGAGGATAATCCACTCTCGGTGTTATTAGAGGAATGTCCTATGTGTTCTTGCTCAAACAAATCCTTGGCTAGGGTCATTCGGTTTGAGAGAGAAAGAGTTCTCTGGGAGAATCTGATTAGAGCGAGACTCGAGTAGAAATCATATGGGTCTGACAGCATCATTCCTGGTATATGATATCTAGGATATTAGATGGATGAGAAACTATAGGTACACGGTAACTGATGACAGACAGGTCCAATAGATTGGATTCCCCTATATCGTTTGGGGATTACGGTATAGTGGCTTAGTATGTCTGCAATCGATGAGTCGAGTGAATTATTATGGATATAATAATTCACTGAGCCAGAAGGAGTTGTGATAGGTATGACTCATGACCAGCTCGATATTGGGCCTAGAGGGTCACACACATATGGTAGCGTTGCGATGAGTAGAGGTTCGGATATGAGATATCCGTTAGAGCCCCTATTTTACTAGATATCTAATAAGCCCCTAAGCTATTGAATCCTATGGATGAGATCTAATAAGAGCCCATGAGGGATTATTGGATAAAGATCCACTAATCTAAGAGACTTGGGTAGTTGGATGGAGATCCAATACCCAATAGGGGAGGATCCAAAAGGGTTAAGTTGATAGGGACCTCTATAAATAGGATAGAACTAGTGGTTCATAGGCTAGAGCTTTTTGGTTGCCTCTCCTATTCTCCTCCCCCTCTCCACCTCAGAGCAGACCTAGAGTTTTGAGGAGCGTCGTCGTAGCCCTGTTGTGTAGATCACCGCTAGAGAGGAGGGCGCTTGATCTCCTTCACTCTCTCCTAGAGATCTATAGGGATTCAGGGATATACGATCTCCCTAGGTAACACAATCTATCTCACTTGTGGTTTTCTATTCTGTGAATTTTTGCGCACCAATCTTTGCACGACGACAAACACATATTTGGGAATTTGGGGATTTTAATTTTTCTGTTCATTCGCTGTACATTGTTGAATCTCGGATTTTGATGATGAAACCAATCGATAGTATTTATGATTTAATCTGCATTTTGAGTGACGCAAGATGCTTCAATCAGGGAGAGACAATTAAAGCAGGAAGAATCATGTTGGGCCGGAAAAAATATATTAGAAGATTAGACGCCGAGCCGAAGGATCGGTCGACGTATCGATAGAAGGCTTCAGGCCATGGTTCGGGCATTGGGCCAAGAAGAGCAGATATTGCGCCAAGGAAATCAGAGTTGCGGAAGTCAACTAGCCGATTGGGCAATAGGCTGCAAGAGAGTACGTTGCGTCGAAGAATCGGACGAAGCGTCAATGAACCAATGACATGCCGGACAACATTTGATTAGCTTAGTAATAATTGTCTAGATCAAAGTAGGTTTTAACTGTGCAGGATTAACTACGATAGCAAGGCACAAAGCAAAATGAAGTCTCAAAGTCAAGAACGTGATTTCGTTGGGAGTTCGAGAGTTTGTAGGAAGTCCGGACGTTCATTGGAAGTTCTACTGGAATTGATCGAGAAGTCTAGGAGCTAGCCAAAGAAGTTTGTCAAAACTCACCAAGAAGATCGTCGTGAAGTCCAAGAGCTTGCCGGGAGTCCGCTGGAACATTGCCAAGAGATCATTGGAAGTTCGCCGGAAGATCGTCGGAAGAAACCTAAACTTACGGACTTGTTTAGCTTAGTAAATATCTTAAAATTTATAGTTAGCACATAATTGGGTTGGAATTGGGCCAACTCAATTAGGGGTCAGTTGGGCCCAAATTTGGGCTGTGTTGGGCCAAGTGAAAGGCCCAAACAGTGACCCAATAGGTGGCACCGTCATGGCACAGTCTCCGAGATTTTGTCTGGCGGTGGTACCGCCAGTCTGGGCAGTGGTATCACCTAGTGGCAGGGTGTCAGATGGTGGTACCGCCCAATGTCAGTGCTGTAGGCGATGGTATCGTCAGGACTTGGAAAACCCGGGATGAGACACTTTTAGGCTCCAAGTTTGAATCCACTTGAAGCCTATAAATACCCCTCTTATCCATAGTTAACATCATAAGATTTGAGAGCTAAAAAAGTAGAAAAACACTGTTGTAATCTTATGAGGACTCCTCTCAAAGCTCTAAGTGTTAGTGTAGTTTGAGAGAGGAGTAAGGGGGGTTGTAAAGGTTCTCTACTGAACCTGTCAAAAGGAGAATCGAGTTGTAAGGGTGGTTGATCTTCGCCCATTGAAGGAAGATCGTTAGTGGATGCCGGTGGCCTTGACGAAAGGGGAATCAGTAGAGTGGATGTAGGTTACGACGATCGAACCACTATAATTCGGTTTGCATTTTTGTTTTGCTATTTACCTTAACTGCAAACTGCCTTACTTGCTTTACATCTACTACACTCTTTCGTATGGTTTCAAGTTAATATCTTCCGAAATAGGTTTAATCGCAACGAGATTTTGAACCGACGTAATTTTATCCGCTGCACTAATCACCCCCCTCTTAGTGCCGATTGTTCCTAACAGTTGGTATTAGAGCCTCATTATTTCTCATTTGTTTTAACACCCAAGAGAAATGGCTCTTTTTGGCTTTCAAGAGGATTTTTCTATCATTCGTCCTCCTATGTTCATTGGGATGGACTACACTTATTGGAAAACTCGAATGAGAGTTTTCTTGCTTTCTAGGGATTTAAACTTATGGAATATCGTTGAAAACGAATTTCAAAAGTCTTCTACTCCAATGAACGAATGGAATGATTTGGAGAAGAAAACTTTTCTTTAAATACTAGAGCTATGAATGCTCTATTTTGTGCTTTGAGCAAAAATGAGTTTAATCGTGTTTCTATTTATGAAATGGCTTTCGATATTTGGCATACATTTGAAATCACACACGAAGGCACTTGTAGAGTAAAGAATTCTAAGATAAATCTTTTGATGCATGATTTTGAACTATTTCGAATGAAGCCATGCGAAACCATTGTTGACATATACACCCATTTTATGGATGTCGTCAATGGCTTAAAAGCTCTTGGCAAATGTTTTTTTTGAATCTTGAACTTGTTAATAAAGTTTTACGATCTCTTTCTAAAACTTGGGATCCTAAAGTAACGGCCATTCAAGAGGCCAAGGATTTGAATACTTTCCCCCTTGAAGAACTTATCGGATCTTTAATGACCTATAAAATGAGTTGTATGACATAAAACTAACTTGAGAACAATCTTCCAAAGAGCAGGAAGGATTTGACACTTAGAACACATGAAGACCACTCGAGCGAAAGCTCAAGTGATGATGAACTTGAACTTCTCACTATAAAACTTAAAAAGTTCATTAAAAAAGAATTAAAAAATAAAAATGAACTTAAAAAGAAGTTGCCAAAGAAGAAGAGAGCACTCAAAGTGACTTGGGACGAAACAAGTGTATCCGAAGAAGAGGAGCAAACCGATGAAGACAAAACGACGAACTTCGCTTTGATAACTCTCGACAATGAGGTAAACAACTCAAACGAAACTCCTTTACTTTATTTTGAAATTATTTGATGATTTTTCATGAGTTATTTTTAAATTAGTTAGTATAAAAAATAAAAAATAAAAAATGTAAAAAAATTATATCATACTTCTTTTTCTAGCTGTTTTGAAAAAATGATCATGACAATTGCATGTTTTATAAAAATACAACAAAATGATGCTTGTACACCTAGTATGATTAATCTTATGTTTAAGAAGTAATAATGTGTAGTTCCATATTGCTTTTTGATTTTGGTTGAAGATGCCTTATGTTCAATGAAACCATGCTTAATGTTTTAATGAAAATGCTAAGAGATTTGATATCATGCTTAATGAGTTTATCTTTCGAAATTATGCATGATAATTTTTGTGATTTATGGATTATCGATCTTTGCCATAATTAAAGTTCTTTTTCGGTTTTAAACGTTGATACATGTTTTAATTTGACATAAATGAAAAAGACATGCTTCTATGAAATAAATGACATGAATTGAAACAATTAAAATGAGGAAAGCATTTTTGTTGAAAATTTCTTTTTCTCTATCTTATCGATTTTTCACTAAGAGATTGATAAAGTTATTTATGCCATTTTGAATCTCTTGAAAGTGATTTTGATGATTTGTTGATTTGAATTTGGATGAGTTTCATCTAACCATGATGTTTATCTTGATTTCTCGACATTTATAACTTGAGATTTACCCTATATGAATCGAGATCTTTTATTCTCGATGTTTCTTTTTGCTATCTACTATCCAAATGAATCATGATTTTTTGGAATTACAATTTTTATGATTCATATTGAATTAAGAGATATTATACATGAATTGAGATCCTTTATGTGTTCTCTAATGACACATTTTGCTATAGGAATGTCTTTATCGATATCATGATCTTGAATTCTTGATTTTGATACTTGAAATTTTTCTATGAATCAAGATCTTGTTTTTGAACTCCCATGTTTCTTTTTTGTTATTTGCTAAAAGGGAAATTTGTCAAGATAAATCATTTCATTTAGTATTTATGGTTTAATCCTTCATGATCTTTGATATTTTATCTTTCATGATATGATTTTTATGTATAATTCCTTGTATTCATGAAGTGTTTATCTCATCACCCAACTAATTTTTTTTTTATATTCTTCATGTGATGATATAAAATTATGCATGAAGTACTCATGATATTATGTTGATGCATACAAATGAGAAGTTATGATCATGCATGGTAGGTTGTAATGTAATTTGATATTTTGATACCATCATGATTTGAAATACTTATGATTTGGAATGATGCATGCAATACTATGATTTTTTTTTAAATGATGTGAAAGTCAACAATTATCATTTTATGAAATGATACCATATTGCAATTAAGAATGATACTTTATCTTTGTCATGATTTAGAAATTGATGTAAAGGGAAAATAATTACAAAATTGTATTCTTCCCTTCTTTTTGATAATGACAAAAGGGGAGAAAATTACTAGTTTGCACATCATAAAGAGAAGCAAAAAGCTTGCTAATCTCAAAAGATGCAAAACTTTGCCAACTTTCATGTGTAAAATTTGCTAGCTTGCATGTTCTAAAATTATGTAAAACTTACTAAATTTGCTAGCTTGCATAAGTCAAGAAAATGGAAAAACATGCTAGCTTATTCATCTCAAGAGAAAACTGATAAGAACTGATTCGAAACTATAGTGAAATAGTTTGCAAAAGTTGAGAGTTCACCTCCATCGTCTCTAAGTGTGAAAGTTTGTAAGAGGAGAGTGAGCCAAATGTGAAAGTTCTATAAAGGGGTGATTAATCTTTGCCCTTCAAGAAAGATCAATAGTGGAAGCCGGTGACCTCATTGGAGGAGGTATTGCGATGGATGTAGGTCGGACGACCGAACCACTATAAAATTGACATGTTCTTCTCTGGTTTGCATTTCTATTGTTGCCATTTACATACTACAAACTGCTTTACTTACTTATTCATTACGCTTCCATATGCTTTTAAGTCAAGTACATTTACGAAATCGGTTTTTATCGATCGAAGAATTTCAAAACCGTTGTTTTTATTTGCTGCACTAATTCACCCCCCCTCTCTTAGTGCCGACTCATTCCTAACATATGATGAACTTGCATATGTTGCTTTCTTGCATATTTTAAGAAGCAAAAGTTGCTTTCTTGAACATCTCAAAATTGCTAGCTTGCATGTTCTAAAATGTTATAAAATTCACTAGCTTGCATAATGTAGAACTTGCTATGTTGAACATCACCACCAAGAATTGCTATCTTGTAATATAAAGAGAAGCAAAAATGGTATCTTGTATTCTTTTTCGAAAACTTGCTAGCTTAAACATTGCAAAGAAAAGCAAACATGCTAAACTTTGCACATCTCTAAAACTTGCTAACTTGCATGATGATAAAACTTGAGATTATGTTGTAATGATTTGAAATTATATCTCAAAAATTGGATAGTTTCACTTCTCCTTTTTGTTGATGACAAAGGGGGAGAAGTTATGTTGATGATCATGCATGGAATGATGTATTGAAAATTTGTTTATGCATGATTTTATGTTGCTTGGACTAATAATGATTTCATGATGAAATATTGATTTGACTTGAAGTCAACTTGAATTCAATGTTCTATCAATATGACATATTGATAGGGGGAGTTTGTTTAAACTCCGGGAGTTTGTTTAGTCATCAATTAGTTGTCATCATAAAAAAAGGGGGAGATTGTTGAATCTTGGATTTTGATGATGAAACCAATTGATAGTGTTTATGATTTAATCTGCATTTTGAGTGACGCAGGATGCTTCGATTAGGGAGAGACAATTAAAGTAGGAAGAATCATGTTGGGCTGAAGAAAAACATGTCAGAAGATTGGACGTTGAGCCCAAGGATCGGTTGACGTATCGACAGAAGGCTTCGGGCCATGAGTTCGGGTATCGGGCTAAGAAGAGCGGATATTGCGCTAAGGAAATTGGAGTTACGGAGGTCAATTGCCTGATTGAGCAATAGGCTGTAAGAGAGGACGATGCACCGAAGAATCGGACGAAGCGTTAATGAACCAATGACATGCCGGACAATATTTGATTAGCTTAGTAATAATTATCTAGATTGAAGTAGGTTTTACCTGTGCAGGATTAACTATGATAGCAAGGCATAAAGCAAAATGAAGTCTTAAAGTCAAGAACGCGATTTCATTGGGAGTTCGATAGTTTGTCGGAAGTCCGAACGTTCATCGGAAGTTTTGTCGGAATTGACTGAGAAGTCTAGGAGCTTACCAAAGAAGCTCATCGAAACTCACCAAGAAGATTATCGTGAAGTCTAGGAGCTTGCCGGGAGTCCGCTGGAACATTGCCGAGAGATCGTCGGAAGTTCGCTGGAAGATCGCCGGAAGCTCATCGGAAGAAACCTAGACTTACAGACTTGTTTAGCTTAGTAAATATCTTAAAATTTGTAGTTAGCACATAATTGAGTGGGAATTGGGCTAACTCAATTAGGGGTCAGTTGGGCTCAAATTTGGGTTGTGTTGGGCCAAGTGAAAGGCCCAAACAGTGACCCAATAGGTGACACCATCGTGGCACAGTCTCCGAGACTGTGTTAGGCGATGGTACAGTCAGTCTGGGCGGTGGTACCGCTTAGTGGCAGGGTGTCAGGCGATGGTACTGCCCAGTGTCAGTGCTGTAGGCGGTGGTACCACCCAGCACAAGCGGTGGTACCGCTAGGACCCGGGAAACCCGAGATGAGACACTTTTAGGCTCCAAGATTGAACCACTTGAAGCCTATAAATACCCTTCTCATCTTTGGTTAACATCACAAGATTTGAGAGCTAAAAAAGTAGAAAAACACTGTTGTAATCTTGTGAGGAGTCTTCTCAAAGCTCTAAGTATTAGTATAGTTTGAGAGACGAGTAAGGGGGGTTGTAAAGGTTCTCTCCGGAACCTGTCAAAAGGAGAATCGAGTTGTAAGGGTGGTTGATCTTCGCCCATTGAAGAAAGATCATTAGTAGATGCCCGGTTTGTATTTTTGCTTTGCTATTTACCTTAATTGCAAACTGCCTTACTTTATATCCAGTACTCTTTCGTATGCTTTCAAGTTAACATCTTCTGAAACGTGTTTAATTGCAACGAGATTTTGAACTGACGTAATTTGATCCGCTGCACTAATTCGCCCCCCCTCTTAGTGCTGACTCATTCCTAACACGCATGTGATGTCGCCCCCAAGATTTCCTAATAGTGGTATCAGAGCCAGGTTGTTCGTGCGATAGATTGGTTTTGAATTACGTGTGTTGTGTTTTAGGAAGAATTTTGACGTTAAATTATCGATGCAATAGGCGAGGAAGGGCAGCAACTATTGCTACCCTTGCTGCGCTCACTTCCTGCCTTCGTTGTGTAGGCAAGCTGCCTGTATCGGCGGCCGCAAGGGCGGTGCTAGCAAGTAGGCTGCCCACGCACAACGATTGTTGCTGCGTGCAGTTGCAGCCACAAGCGGTCAGCCGCCTATAGGAAGAACCACCTATGGCGCACAGGCGATGGCATCCGTGGGTGTTGCCTACGGGCACAGCGCCCACAGCGATGCTAGCTCGCGGGCGAGCGGCTCGTAGGGGTGGCCGCTGCCTATAACGCCGATCATAGGGGTGCCGCTCGTGAGCAGAGCCACTCGCGGGGGAAGCGTTACCCGCAAGGGCGCCCGTCTGCAGGGGTGCCCACCTGCAGAATTTGGGCAAAAAGATAGTTTTGCTCTTGTGAATTTGAGAAATTTCCATTATGTCCCGTTTATCCAACTTACAAAAATACCCTTCAGAATTCAAAAAATTCCCTAAATGTCTCGATTTAAAAAATATTAATTAATTAAAAGGTTTAATTGATTATTATTTTTTATTATTATCTAGTAGTCCTATATGATGATGATTTATACATGTGATGTATGATATGTCGATGGATGATCATGGACCATGTGATGTGTGTACTTGTGATTATTATTATTGGGGCCTACGAGCCTCCATTATATTTCTCGTTTATTGTCAGGCCTATGTGCCTATGATTAAGTTGTAATTACACGAGCAGGCGCAGCGGGAGCGTAAATGCGATATTTAGACCCACGAGACAAACGATCGTGATGCAAAGAGAAGCGTCGAGATGCCGACGAAATCGACGAGGACGAGATGGACGATCACAGGGCATGGAGATGCACCACTGCACACATAGATCTTGATGTGAGTGATTAGGCCCACTGGCTCGGGCCTAATCACATTAGGCTGTGGTTCATGATCATATGGTGTGATTGCTCATGTGATGTGTGATTGCTTATACACCTACTAGATATGTATATATATTTGCATGCGATGTAGATATATATAAATATGTATGTGTATGACATGTCATATTAGGAGACCAAATCAAAGAAACCTCTCTCTCGACAATATTAAGTCGGTAAACGTGAGGCAATTAGATTGACCCATGTGGCCTTCCATCGTTATAAGTAGAGATCAATTCTCGTTGTAGGTTGAGTTGGTCGAGTCCCGCGAGGCTCACCTATCTCGCGATTCGCTATCTTGCCTATGACATAGAGATGCCACCGGTGACCTGAGGACATAGTATGCTTGGTCGAGTCCCTCAAGGGTATATCATCAAATTAGACTCATCTTGTAACGATGGTGTTGACTTAACCGAACATCATGGCTGGTCGAGTCCCTCGAGACCATGGTGATTTGGAGGCCGAACATGATGGGAATCACAAGGAGTTGTGATCGGTAAGAGTTGCCTAAATTTTGGGCTTAGTGTGATTGGTCGAATCCCTCAAGGTTACACTAAGATGCTGATTGGATCTTGATCCCTACTAGAAATCTGCCGGAGACTTCTATTTTATGTGCTGAGGGTGTCGTGTGACTCGCTAGTCAAATAGTGGGAGCACATTAAGATAGAAGTCCATATCTTGATTGTTTATATTTTGTAAAATCTGCATGTTATTTATTTCTGCTATATCTTTATTTTCAGAAAATGTCGCTTTCAAATCCCATACGTGGAATACTTGATGTCAATCGCCTCACTAGTCTAAATTATACGGATTGGCTCTGCAACTTGAGAATTGTTCTCACAGCGGAGAAAATTGCATACGTGCTTGATACAGTTAATGCCTACGCCCGAGGAAGGGGCAAGCGAGGATGAGATCGCTCGCTATGTGAAGTACATTGATGACTCCACTCTTGCTCAGTGTTACATGTTGGGCTCCATGACTCTTGAGTTACAAAGACAACATGAAAAGATGGATACCAGATCCATTCTTTTACATGTCCGCAAACCGTTTGAGGAATAGGGAAGGACTCAACGATATGAGATATTCAAGAGCTTTTTCCATGTAGGATGAATGAGGGGACACCGGTTCAGAACCATGTCCTAAAGATGATTGAGTGGATAGAGAAACTCACAGGTCTAGGAATGGTCCTAGAGGATAGCCTGTGTGTGGATCTTGTACTTTAGTTCCTACTAGATTTCTTTTCACAGTTCATAATAAATTTTAATATAAACAAGCTTAATGTGACTCTCTCTGAGCTCCTCAATATGTTAAGAGAGGCAGAGAGCACTATCAAGAAAGAGAAGCCAGTTCTCTATATTGGTGAGACTAGAAAGAAAAGAAAAGCAGAAAAGTCCCTTAAGAAGGGTAAGGGCAGACCGGGTAAAGCAAAGGTTGCTAAAAAGGACGCGACAAAGGACAAAGGCCAGTGCTTTTACTGCGGCAAAGATGGGCACTGGAAGAGGAACTGCAAAGAGTACTTTGTAGAGAGGGCGAAATAGAAGCTTGGAGAAGCTTTACGTACATTTATGATTAATCTTCAGTTGTCAGATTTTTTATGAAAGTGCATGGGTATTAGATACCGATAGTGCACATCACATCTGTAATTTGTTACAGATTCTGACAAAGCCTTGGAGATTGGTGAGAGGAATATTGCATAATGATTTGTTTATGCTAGACACTACTTCACATATCATGAATGTAAGTGTGTCTAAGAGGAGACGAGATGAGTTGAACAGTGCACACCTATGACATTGTAGGCTAGGTCACATCCTTGAGAGAAGGATTCAAAAGTTACTAAATGATGGATATCTAGATTCATTCGACTATGAGTCATATACAACTTACTAGTCTTGCGTTCGTGGAAAACTGACCAACTCTCCATTTAGTGGAACTGGAGAAAGAGCCACTAAGCTACTAGAACTCATACATAATGATGTATGTGGACCCATGTCAACTCATGCCATTGGTGGTTACTTCTACTTCATTACCTTTATTGATGATTTCTCAAGGTATGGACATGTGTACTTAATGAAGTATAAGTCTGAAGCCTTTGAGAAATTCAGAGAGTATAAGAATGAAGTGGAGAACCAAATTGGAAAGAGTATCAAGACTCTTCGATCAGATCGAGGAGGTGAGTACTTAAGTACAGAGTTTACCCAATTCCTCAATGACCATAAGATTCTATCAGAATGGACACCTACTTATACACCTCAGCTCAATAGTGTATCTGAAAGGAGGAATCGTACGCTGTTAGACATGGTACGGTCCATGATGAGTTTCGCTAACCTACCCATCTCATTCTGGGGATATGCCCTAGAGATTGCAGCTTACCTTCTAAACAGAGTTCCAACTAAGTCGGTAGTGTCTACACAATATGAGATATGGAATGGGAAGAAGCCCAATCTTAAGGTTGTTAAGATTTGGGGCTGCCCTACCCACGTTAAAAGACACAACCCCAATAAGTTGGAATCAAGGACGAAGCGGTGCAAGTTCGTGGGATACCCCAAGGAAACTTGTGGGTATTATTTCTATCATCTCGAGGACCAAAAGGTCTTTGTAGCTAAGAGAGCGGTGTTCCTTGAGAAGGAACACATTCTTGGCGGAGATAGTAGGAGCATGGTAGAGTTGAACGAGGTTGGAGAACCTAGCTTAGGCACCATTCTACAGCCCGAGTCTGTTCAAGTACCCAACACACAAGTTCCAACTTTACATAGGTCCGACAGAGTATCCCATCCTCTTGAGAGATATGTGGGATATATTGGAGGAGAGGATGTTGAGGATATTAATCCTCTGACCTACGAGGAGGCTATTATGAGTATAGACTCCAGGAAGTGGCAAGAAGCTATGAATTCTGAGATGGATTCCACTTACTCCAATAAGGTTTAGAACCTAGTTGATGCACCTGAGGGTATTGTACCCATCGATTGCAAGTGAATCTTTAAGAAAAAGATTAGAGTAGATGAAAAGATAGAGACCTATAAAGCAAGGCTAGTAGCTAAGGGGTATCGTCAAAGGTAAGGTGTTGACTATGACGAAACCTTCTCACTCATAGCCATGCTAAAATCCATCAGAATTCTATTGGCTATTGCAACGCACTATGATTATGAAATCTAGCAGATGGATGTGAAAATCGTATTCCTCAATGACAACCTCGAGGAGGAGGTGTATATGATACAAACCGAGGGATTCGTGTCTAAGGACTGCCCAAATAAGCTATGCAGGTTGCTTAGATCCATATATGGACTAAAGCAAGCTTCCCGAAGTTGGAACATAAGATTTGATGAAACAATAAGATCTTATGACTTCGTTAAGAACGAAGATGAGTCTTGTGTATACAAGAAGGTAAGTGAGAGTGCTATCACCTTCTTGGTGTTATATATGGATAACATCCTGATCATTGAGAATGATATAGGAATGCTATCCACAGTAAATGCTTGGTTATCTAGATACTTTTCTATGAAGGACTTAGGGGAAGCATCCTATATCTTGGGTATTCAGATCTATAGAGATATATCCAATAGGATGCTTAGCTTGTACCAGTCTAGGTACATAGACACCATTGTCAAAAGGTTTGACATGAAAAATTTCAAGAGAGGTCTCATACTGATGAGACATGGGATATCGCTTTAAAAGAGTATGTCCCCAAAGACTCCTAAAGAAAGGGCGAATATGGATAGGATACCCTATGCCTTAGCAATAGGGTCTATCATGTATGTCATGCTATGTACCTGGCCTGATATAGCGCATGCTCTAAGTGTCACGAGCAAGTATCAGGCGGATCGAGGCTTGAAGCATTGGAAAGCAGTAAAGTGTATCCTTAAGTTCTTGATAAGTACTAAGGATCTTTTACTAGTATATGGAGGTAGTATCCTCAGGGTTGAAGGCTACACAGACTCGAGTTTCCAATCCGATGTCGATGATAGTAAGTCGAATTCGGGGTATGTGTACACACTAAATGGAGGAGCAGTATACTAGAAGAGTTCCAAGCAAGATACTACTTATAATTCGACTATAGAGGTAGAGTACATTGCTGCATCAGAGGCAGCAAAGGAGGGAGTTTGGATGAAGAAGTTTATCACAAATCTAGGAGTTGTGCCAGGCATCGAGGAGCCAATTTGTTATATTGCGATAACAATGGAGCGATTGCTCAAATGAGGGAACCCGGGTCATATCAAAAGTGTTCTAAGAAGGTTCTAGCTTATTAGAGAGATCGTGGCCTAAGGAGATGTAGCAGTGGAAAGAGTTCCATCCGAAGATAACATTATAGATCCGTTGACAAAGCCGTTTTCTCAAATAGTCTTTGAGCGTCACAAGGGTATGATGGGGATCAGACACATAGGTGATTGGCTTTAGGTCAAGTGGGAGATTGCTAGTCATATGTATCTTACAAGCCAATCACGTGAGTGATGACATATGTGACTTGACATGTAGTCTTTTTTTGCTTATTATATTTTGGCATTTATAACTTTATATTGCTTGTTGCATATATATATATATATATATTGATGTCCTTGGATTTGTGCAATGGGAATCAGATCATGATGAGATCACGATAATGAGACCGATTTGCCTTTAAACATAGATCCTAAATAATCCCAGTCATAGGTTACTTGAGAGGGATATCAAGATAACCGGATAGACTGGTGTACTATATATCCATCCATTTGATGGATACAGCTGGTCTTATAGCTGCTCATGTGGGGACACTAGGGATACAATACAGGTGCTCATTGGAGAATGAGTTCATTGATTGATCCGCTTACGGAATGCTGGATGGTTGATGATGCCTTATTGTCAGACAGCGATTCCGTAGTCCTAGTGGTGTCTCTGGTCCTTAGATTTGAGATACCAAGGATGTCTTGTATGAGTGTTCCACTCTTTGAAACCAGACTTATAGGTTTGGATGTCTCAGATCTAGCATAATTGGTCATCGGGAGTGGTAGTCAACCTTATGAGAGCTATTGAGTGTCGATAGAGGATAATCCACTCTCGGTGTCATGAGAGGAATGTCTCATGTGTTCTTGCTCATACCAATTCCTAGCTAGGGTCATTCGATTTGAGAGAGAAAGAGTTCTCCGAGAGAATCCGATTAGAGCGAGACTCGAGTAGAAACCGTATGGGTATGATAGCACTGTGCCCGGTATATAATCTCTGGGATATTAGATAGATGAGGGACTATAGGTACACTATAATTGATGACAAATAGGTCCAATGGATTGGATTTCCCTGTATCGTCTGGAGACTGCGGCGTAGTGGCCTAGTACGTCTACAATCGATGAGTCGAGTGAATTATTATGGAGATAATAAGTCACTGAGGTAGAAGGAGTTATGATAGGTATGACTCATGGTCAGCTCGATATTGGGCTTAGAGGGTCACACACATATGGTAGGCGTTGCGATGAGTAGAGGTTCGGATATGAGATATCCGCCGAAGCCCCTGTCTTATCGGATATCCAATAAGCCCCTGAATTATTGGATCATATGGATGAGATCTAATAAGAGCCCATGAGAGATTATTGCATAGAGATCCACTAATCTAAGAGGCTTGGGTAGTTGGATGGAGTTCCAATACCCAATATGGGAGGATCCATTAGGGTTAAGTTGATAGGGGACCTCTATAAATAGGAGAGAACTAGTGGTTCATTGGCTAGAGCTTTTTGGTTGCCTCTCCTATTCTCCTCTCCCTCTCCACCTCAAAGCAGGCTTGAAGTTTTGAGAAGTATCGTCGCAGCCCTATTGTATGGATCACCATTAGAGAGGAGGGCGCTTGACCTCGTTCACCCTCTCCTAGAGATCTACAAGGATTTAGAGATATACAATCTCCCTAGGTAACATAATCTATCTCACATGTGGTTTTCTATTCTATGGATTTTTGCGCACCAATCTTCGCATGATGACAAACACATATTTGGGAATTTGGAGATTTTATTTTTTCTATTCTTCCGTTGCACATGTGATGTCGCCCCCAATATTTCCCAATATGGAAGCGTAGTGAAAGTAAAATATCAGTTTTCAATCTAAAGTAAAGGACTTAAAATAAATGCAAACTAGATTTTTATAGTAGTTCACTTGTCATGTCCTACATCCACTCTCGATGCCTCTTTCGTCGAGGCCAATGACATCCACTAATGATCTTCTTTCAACAGGCAAAGATCAACTACCCTTTTACACCCCTCTTCTCCTTTTCATAGGTTTAGGAGATAACCTTTTACAAACACTCACTTCTCCCCAAATAGAATTCTATACTTTAGAACTAGACGAGGGGATTTCTCAAGTGATTACTATAGCGTTTTCTCACTTTTAAGTTCTTTGTGCTTGTATGTCTTAACCAGGGATGAGAGGTATTTATAGGCTCTAAATGGATTCAAACTTGGAGCGAAAATTGTTGAATCTCAAATTTTGATGATGAAATCAATTGATGAGTTTGTGATCTAATCTACGTTTTGAGTGATGCAGGACTAGCTTCGATCAAGGAGAGGCAAATTGATTAAAGCAGGAGGAATTAGACATTGGGCCGGAATGAACATGTCAAAAGATTAGACGTCGGGCCGGAGGATTGGTCGACGTGTCGGCAGAAGGCTTCATGCCATGAATTCGGGCATCGGGCCGAAGGATCATACATTACGCCATGGAGATCGGAAGTTGTGGTAGTTAACATGCCGATTTTGCAATATGTCGAAGGAGAGAATGATGCGCCGAAGGATCAAACAAGCACCGGATGAACCAATGACATGTCGGACAAAGGATTCATGCTTTGTAATCATTTGTCTAAAATCGAAGTAGTTTAGGGGGCTAATTGAGTTAGCTTTCAGTGTAATAATGCTAACACAATTAGGAGCCAATTGGGCTTTAATTGGGACTATTTTGGGTACATTGGGAGGCCCATTCAGTGACCCAAAAGTTGGGTCAAGCGTTGGCATTGCCAGAACAGGCGGTAGAATCGCTTGTGAGTTGGAAAACTCGAAAAACTTGGTCTCCAAGGCTGTCAGTGTTAGGAAAAATCTAAAGGGGGGCGACATCACATACGCAGCGGAAGAACAAGAAAACAAAATCCCCTATTCCCAAAGAGATGTTTGTCGTCGTGCGAAGATTAGTGCGTAAAATCCGCGAAACTTAAAACTGCATATATAGTAGATTGTATATCCATGTTTCCTTGCAGATCTTTAGGAGAGGGTGAAGGAGGTCAAGCGTCCTCCTCTCTAGTGGTGATCCACACGGCAAGGCTGCGACGACGCTCCTCAAAACTCCAAGCCTACTCTGAGGTGGAGAAGGGGAGGAGAATAGGAGAGGCAAGCAAAGGCTCTAGCCTATGAGGCTCTGAATCCCTCCTATTTATAGAGGTCCC
>LVTN01000682.1:114415-164747 GCA_001649415.1 Musa itinerans | reverse complement strand
GAATTTTGTAGGCTAGAAATACAAAATGGGAAATGAAACTAAATCTCAAGTGATATTTCTTTTGAGTAGACTTCTAACATGACATCAATAGGCATAAAGAATGATCAGCCTATATGTAATTTTCTTATCATGATTCCAACTGATTCTGAAGGACTAGTACGATTGATTGATTGCAAGCTAACAGATGTGGGGTGGTTTTCTTCTTCGTCTTCTTTCTCTCTCTCTGGTTGCAGGTAACGCTTTGCAAAGGCTTAGTCTTCTCTCTCTCTCTCTCTCTCTCTCTCTCTCTCTTCTTCTTCTTCTTCTTCTTCTTCTTCTCTTGTTTAAATTACTTAAAGGCCATACAACCATCATAAGGCTTTATATGACAACACCAATATCCAGTTTGATCTTCAAATCTTTAAGATCTCACAGAAGCAATTTATGTCCATAAAACTCATGGAGAAATAGCACAAAAAATGACCATCATTGTAGAAAAAATGATTTAAGAGAAGGAACGTTGGCAATTAGAAGTATATGGAAACAATCAGATCAGAAAACCTGAGTGATCAACAATGAAGTCATTAATCCTGTAATCAGAAATTATACTACGACAAGAACATCGATATCATCGCATCTGTAGCATCAAGATTGATGCCTATGAAGAACATCTATATCAGCCAACAACAAGTACAGATCGATATGCTCCATAAATCCATAATGTTGAGTAGAAGCAAAGAGTGTGAGGATGTTTATCAAAGTCATAATACAACTGTGACTTGGTTCCTTCACTCTCAGATTTCAGACTTCCAAACTACACATAAAGTTGCATTGTTAAGTATTAATTGACTACTAATCAAAAATTGAAAAATTCACAGAAGATCATAAAAATCTAAATATCTGTTTTTTTTATTTTTTTAATTGATGTAAATATTGATACTTAATCTGTGTATGTTTTTTTAACTGAAACCATATTTTCATAAAATTCGGTACGTTGGCATTTGTTTATAAATTTACAATGACTTAGAAACTCATTTTTAACATATTCATTTTGGTTAAAAATGCTTTTAAATGACAATGTAATAAAAATATTTTAAATGCACACAATGAATGACAAAGTATTTGTCATCTTCATTCTGGAGTTTTGGATGCAATGTAGGATTGGTTGGAGAACACAACACAACTAATCATAGACAAAAAGATCCAAGAAATAAGTAAGGGATTAGGAAACTTACCTGACTAAATCTCAAATTTTCACTTGAGAAGTTACATGAAAGGATAAAACTTATCATCATATTTAAATAGTATTCCAATTATGAAGACACTAGATTCAGTGCAATTGTGTGCCACTACAACATCTTATGTTGATCCAACGAATCAACAATTGGACAAACTCCTTACATTATTCACTTGCAGTTTTCTCCTCCAGTAATCCTAAACTCCTAATTGAATGATGCAAAACATCATCCTCTAAAAAGATCTAATAAGTTACATATATGGAACTTCTTGAAGTTCTTGTGACCTAGTGATGTCATAAGTCACCTATATGAGTATCTAATTTATCATTGACAGGCAATTTTTTTGTGTTAGCCATTCATATTGGATTATGGTACTCTATCTATATCTGAAGTTTCTGATTGAAAATAGTAAATGTTTATTAAGTGACCAAAAACACAATATGGTAAACCAGTTGTAAGCATAAGCCTAATCATGATATTTTGGTAAGGCAACATATACACATTAGAAATACCAAAGCTGACTCAAGAAGAATGCATCCAATTAAAAATGACCCAAGAATAGAAGATATAATACACATTTGTATACATAGTTGAGATTCAGATTACCTGAAAGGACAATTACATTATTTGTCTAAAACAAGAAGGTATATTAATGTTTAAGTGTGCAAAGGCTGCAAGAAGAAACATAAACAATTTGTGGTTCTATAATTTGGGATGCCAAGTTGACACAACATTAGATAAATAATTAGATCATGCATGGAAGCAAGAGGATATTGCAAAGTGTTGGCAAACATTCCCATTCTCAATGTCAGCACTGCCTTTAGTGCACAACTCAAAGGAATCTTTACATGTAAAAAAACCTTGCAAAGATTTCAGAGCAATCAGCATCTTTTTCTATTGTTTTGAGATGCATCAGTGAAAAAAAGAGGGTGGAGAAAGGAGGACTGGTTGTCTTTTTATTAAAGGCATGCAGCACAACTGGGATAACACACAGAAGAAACCCTATAGTTCTTTTCCATCTTTCCTAGCTTCCATGATCCTCAATGTTCACAGTAGAAAACTCCATTTCAGAATAATCTGCTTACAAGTGGAGCAAGAGTAGAGGTAACTTTTCTGGAAAATTAATCCAAGTTGAATGCTTCTCAATTAGATTTATCAGCTTGTAGTAGCACTAGTACTGTGAGCACAAGATGAGGTGCAGAAGCTGATGCGCATGGAGTGGATGATACTGATGATGATGATGACAGTGATATAGAAGTGTTTTTATAGGGCCTGTAGGTGGCCTCAAACCCACTCATAAAAAGGAGACTACTTCCATGAGCAACAACAAACAACAGTCTTCGGAAGGAGAGAGAGAGAGAGAGAGAGAGAGAGAGGAAGGGAGGATGAAGAGAAAGAGAATATACAGCAACGGATCATCAAACACAGATCAAGAAATGAAACAAGCTGAGTACTTGTACATGGAAATCCTCAAACGTGCTTGCTAACCTTTGCTTCGCTGCAGCGGCCGGTCATGGATCTGCTCCACTTATCCCCGTCCTCCATTTCTAGTCCTTGCATTGGTGGGAATCACAGTTACACCATGGCATGTCAGAAAGGTGACCGCCCAGTTGCGCCGCCCGCCCAGCCGTGCCCATCCATCGGCAACTGGCAATTCGCCATGTTGAGCAGCGGCAGATTGAGAAAGGGCAAGCACGAGTGAGGGTCCGGGAAGGGGTTGCCGCTGCCCCCGCCGCTCCCCCCGTCTCCTCCTGATCCTTGCGGGGCAGGGGCTTGCATCTGTAGCGGTTCTTCCTCCTCTAGCGGGAGCCGCTCATATGCGACGTTGGTGAACGACGCGGCTATCACGATCACCGGCCCGGCCGCGTACAGCTCGCCCACGACGTTCCCGCCCACCACCTGCCCCTGGCCCCCGGCGAGGAAGATGGCGAGGCTGGTCGCTCCGGGTGGAGCCGGGGGCGGGAGGAAGGACCCCGACAGCGACAAGATCTCGAAGCGGCCTTGGAGGGTGACGACGCCGCCGGACGCGGAGGGCTGGCGGAGGGTGACGTTGGTGACAGTGCCACTGCCGCTGAAGACGCTGACCCCGCGCTGCCTGCGGCAGGCGTAGGCAGCGATGCAGTCGAAGACGTCGCACCCAGCGCCGACCTCCAGGATGTGCGCCTGCAGGGTGTTTGCGCTCTCCCGGGTGATGATCACGGGGGGCTTGGGCTTGTTCTTGGAGCCCGCCGGGCGGCCCCGGGGGCGCCGGGCCGCGATGTCTCCTGGCCCGCCGCCCTGCAGCGGCACCGACGGGGCGTCATGCTCTGCGGCTCCGCCGAATTGGTCATGCCCGCCCGTACCGCTCGTTCTCTTGTTGCTGTAGTTGTTGTTGTTGTTGCTCTCCTCGTCGTTGGAGTTGGCGTTGTGGTGGTGAGGGAGGCGGTGATGGACGTATCTGGAAGCGGTGCTCAGATTCAAGCCAGCCATTACCTCATCCAACAAAAACCACTGTGTGAGAGATAAGCAAAAAAGAAAAAAGGAAAATACAAGAGCTGGTTTTTCAGCTTAAAAAAGCGAAGAAAAGGTTTAAAACCATATTTAAAATATATATTTTTTCATTTAATGGTCAAGAAAAGGAAGGAAGAACAGGAGGAGAGCAGACGGAGATCAGTGGTGGAGGAAATATAGAAAACACGAGGATGGAACGCAGGGTAAGGAAGAGGCTTGCGAAGGGAGACAAGGAGAAAGAGAGGGAGGTGGGAGAGGTTCCCTAGGGGTTGCAGCAATGTATAAAATATTGGAAAGAGGTAGAGAGAGAAAGAGAGAGAAAGAGAGAGAGAGAGGTGCTTGATGGTGATGCATTTGGAGTCTATTGAGTTGTCTTAAACTAGGGTTAAGGAGTTGGTAACCCAGGGTTTAGGGAGGTTGACTTAGGGTTGGGTTTATTTGGGGGGTGCAAGTGCGCATGCATTCCAGGCTCCTTACTACCATCAGGTGGGACCCACTTTTTTTTCTTGCATATATATTTAATTAGCCTATAAATTCAATAAAAAATATTAAAAGGCTTTGCTACATCACACATATATATATATATATACATACATATATATAAATATATATATTATATACATATATATATATATACTAAGCCAAAACATGCATGATTCTCTACCTGGCGTTTCTTCTTTTTCCACCTTAGAGACATCTGACTTGACTTGGGGGTCCATATTGTTCATCTAATAGTTCTCCATATTGGATCACCAACAGCATTCAACTATACGGTAGAAGAACAAGCCAAGCCGTGCTGCATGCACCTACTTGCATTGAGTTGAATTATTGTTTCGTATTGTGTGAGAATATTGATATGACATGTCAACTCGAATACAGTTTAATTATTCTTATATTGATGATTATTTCGTTGATATGGATAAAAACAAAAGGATTAAAGAATTAAAAATCAATTTAATTATGAATAAACCTTGGGTTTAGGTGAACCCGAACTCTTCGACCCAAACCCGCGAATTTACGTGAACCGAACCGGTCCGGCTTGACGGGTTTTACGACGATCTACGCATCGGGATAGACAGAGAAGCGTGAGTGAGTCAAAGTCAAACCCAACGAAGCACCCGCGTGGCTGTCGGCCGCGGGTCCCGCCGTCGCTGTCCGTGGGACCACCACCCCCTCCTCCTCCGCCTCCTTTGACACCCCGTAAAACCCGGGCAGGCCAACGTCTGTCGATTGAGAAGCCCCTCCGTCGCCCTAATGGACCAGTCTTCTTCTTCTCCTTGTTCTTCTTCTTTTGATTGGGTTGCGCCAGCTGATCATAAGATAGTATGGATGAGACCACCCACCCACCTTTAAGTAAAGGGTCGAAGGCCGAGACCTGAAGCAAAGGAGACAGGTTTATCCCCTTGGGTTGTGCAGGGGTTAAGCGTAGCTTGAGTCGGCGATGGATTAGCTAACGCTGCGGGTGGTGGTGGCGGCTCGAGATCTAAAGCGCATATGCTGCGTGCTGCTTTTGACCGGCTTCGGAGGTGCCGTAGGGCTCGTTGGCTTCTTTTGGTGGAGGTTCCATGGAGGGTGACTTGCACTGCAGCTTGTCGCCTCCAGCTTTAACAAAGAGACTTAATATATGTTTTCGATACTGTTGGTGATCAGCCAATGTCGCTATGTGTTTGGACATTGTCAAGCAGATTAATCAAATATTTGTCTGTTCCACTGAGTTCAGATTCCACAAAGCTGATGCCCAAGCTTGAAGCTGAGGACACTGCTTAGCTTCATGGCATGTCACCTTTCTGAAGCTAAGCTACATATGGTTATTCCCAATCACAGATGGAATACATAGCTGCCCAGCCTCAATTCATCTCCCCTCAACTCCATTAATAGTGATTCTGTCAATCTATTCGAGGGGCTTTTTTCTATCGCCTCAGTTAGCAAACGAACATAACCCTGGGTTTCCTCAGTCAGACAATTGTAGAAGAGCCCTTGAGCTATTAAGTTAGACAATAGGTCTATCTATACAGAAGTGACAGTTGAGAATGCAGTTTACTTGGAGTTGCTTTCCCCTATAAATAATCTATTTTTCATGTTCAACATCACAAAATATAATGCCTAAGCATTGAAAAGATTCTACATTGTGATCATTGGATGATGAGAAGAACTTTCTTCTAGCTTTCAGGGACTGCCATGAATAGATAATGGAGCATTAACATGGAGGTTGGTACAAGATAGTCACCTCTGCAGTCATTTTTTTTGGTGTTTCTTTGGCTGCTTTATGTGACAACATTATATAATAAGGGAACAAATTTATGTGGAAGTAACCTGGTGACTGCTTTATTACTGTTTATCTAGATAAGAAAAGATCAGAAGCCTATGGCTTTGGACTGGACAAAAAAAAATCATCATGTCATACAATATATTAGTTAAGATTCTACATTTTGGGCACAGATAAAGAAGAGTTGAATTATTTATAATGAACACTTGGATTGAAAATATTTTATATACACTAGCTCAGATACAGGAGTCAAGTTGGACACTTTATTGACAATGGGTACCAAAATCCGTCAGAAAAATGGTCACCAAAAAGTTCCATTTTGGAGGTTATCAACTGATCTCGATGGGTGCGAGATAGATTTTAAGAAATGGATATCCAATTGAAGCTAAATGAGATGTTGTGTGGTTCAATTACGACTCATTGCACTTATTATATTCACTGAGAAAGTAGCCAAAGTGGCTTGACCTTTAAATAAAAATAAATATTGATATCCATCTCGAGCAACAAATACTGGGTTAATTAATTAGATCCAACATCTGACGATACCAAAATTTGATTTATAATCAATGATGTGGTAGACTTTATTCTACTCTTATGCTGTATTATTCTACTAAACATCAATGCTAAAGCCAAGTAACGGCTTCCATCTTCCTCGAGCATTGAATTCTCATGGCCTCAAAACTTCACAATGTTTAGACTTCCCACTGCTTGGAAGCCTCATTCTAGTGCAGTTAATACAATATTAAGAGCTTGGAAATTCCAGAGATTAATCATGTTTTCGTCCAAAAACTTGAATGATTGTAATAGTCACTGAAACCCTGATGAAGCATTGAAATCGAAGCTGAGAATGTGTGTGTGTGTGTGCGCGTGTGTGTTCTCGAGTGGCTACAGATATGTTCTTCCCACTGCTGTCCATTAAAAGCAACCTTTCACTCTATCATGGGGCAACTTCACCTAATCATCCTGCCACTTCAGACAATATCATATTATGTTAATCGACAAAGATAAAGTTAATCATGTGTTATCGATCCAGTTTGTGTCAGCCAGCACGGATTCTACATTAAATATTTGTGCTGAAAGATAAGCCTGGAGTTTGTCATTCGCTGATTGCTAATGACTAGCGTGAATCCCTCACAAAGAAAGGGGTGAGAGAGAGAGAGAGAGAGAGAGAGAGAGAGAGAGAGGAATAATCTTATCATGGCGCTGAGGTTCGCTCTCTATACCACGATGAAGGATAGCTGGACAAGGTGAATGTCGTCACTCGGTAAGCTCAAAGCGAGTAAGGCTGATGGACGGCTGTGATGGAAGGAGGATCGGAAGTCCACGTGATGATGAGGTTTGCATGGCTTCACGTGCCGCCCGGCGATCGAGATATTCCCGCTGCCGGCGCACGTGCGGCACGCATCAAGAAGCGCACGAACTCCCACGCGAGAAGGCGGTATGTGCGCTTTCCGGGCTCCATCAATTTCACCCACGCTCCCCACGTGGACGGGCAATATGTGGAGCCCACTTAGTACGGGAATTGTGCGATTGGGCCGACACAACGGGTCGGATTATTTCGGTGAGCTTCCTGGCGCCGTAACGGAACAAAATCCAAAACGGGCCTAATTGGTTTCAGAGCCCCAATGGGCCTTCTCAACCATATGGATTCAACATGAAGCCCTTAATATATATATATATATATATATATATATATATATATATATATATATATATATATATATATATATATATATATATATATATATATATATATATATATATATATATATATATATATATATATATATATATATATATATATATATATATATATATATATATATATATATATATATATATATATATATATATATATATATATATATATATATATATATATATATATATATATATATATATATATATATATATATATATATATATATATATATATATATATATATATATATATATATATATATACATATATATATATATAAATATATAAAAGGTAACATAAAATTTGCAATCGAGTTATGAGTCAAATTAGATTAAAGCGTAGTACGAAATAGTACTAATACTAATTTATTTTGATTGAGAAGCCCAGCATGCGATACGAAAGGTAGGTGGGGCGGGTACGACGTGCAAATTAGATTAAAGCGTAGTACGAAATAGTATTAATACTAATTTATTTTGTACCCTTCAACAGTACCCATATTTTGATTGGGAAGCCCAGCATGCCTGGATCTGCCGACAGCACGCGTGTACGGCCAGGATATGCTCGTATGGCATGCTGGGAGATCCGTGCTGTCGGCAGATCTGGCCGTATACGACGTCGACGGATGAGAGAGGTGTTTCGAGCAGAAAAAGAAAACCTCCACAACGCGTGTACGGCCAGGATCTGCCGACAGCACGGATCTCGGAGCCGTGGCATGACTTGGGACAAAATTCAAATAATGGGAAATAATTTGGTAAAATTTTGGTGAAAAGAGCATCGAAAATTAAGTTCCTTGAAGAAAGATTTACTGAATTTCTATAAAATTAATATCCGACGGTGCATATCTACCTGAAGAGATTTGCTTTTATACTACTGCGGATCTAATGGTTAGGAAAGATGTATCTATTTGAGATAGACATTATAAATGATATTAATATTATTTTTTTGAAAACAACCTTAAATTTGAAATTTTTAAATAATATCTGAATTTTTTTAAAAAATATATATTAATATCGTTTGTTTAGTTTCTAGCTATGTCTCCATCTCTATGTCCAACGACAAAAGTAACAAACAATGATGAACTAACAAACCCTATTTCCTCCCATAACGAAGGAGGTTGTAGGCGAGCACTGTGCGATTTTTGTAAAGTTGAAACGGTGGGCGAAACATTCTTAGTGACTTTTTGTGAAAATTCATACAAATAAGATTATATAATTAAACTCCATAATTGGTGTAAAATATTCATCGTATATATTCCGACTTGGCGGGCGTTCCCAGTCATCCGCCGCCAGCTTTTGTCTGCTTTCTTCGCCTCTCTCTCTCTCTCTCGTTCGTTCTTCTTCGGTGAGTGGCGAGCGTGCCAGGCGGCCGCCTCGCCTCCTCTGGTTCGCTTGGGAGGAGGAGAAGCCGGTTGAAAGGGCGTTCTTTCGAGGTAAATATCTCTCCCTTCGCCCTCCATTCCGTGGAGACTATCAGCGGGTGCTTATCGCCCGTGTTTGTTTGATTGATTCCTGGATTCGGGACCGCTTTTTGTTCGATCGTCGAACAAGCTGCCCGTTTGTTCCTGCCGGCTTGGGATCTGTGGACCTTTCAATCTGTAAGAATATATGGGTGTTGGGGCGTCGTGTAAGATTGTTCATTAGATCGATCGAGTAAAGGGTTTCTTTGGCATGCCTATATCTTTTCTAGTTGGGGCAGTATTTGAGAACGCTTCTCGTGTTCTACTGGGATAATGACCTGTCGATTATTTCAATTAGAAGCTTTTTGCGCTTGAGGCGGGATGACACAAGATTGGGGATCTAAGATCTTGGAATGACTAACAACTAGATATTTGTTGTATGGCCACCACAAGACACATTTCGAGATTGTGGCTATCTTTTAACTTCTGGGTCCATTTCCTTGTGTGGGTTGATGAGTATCGAGTGCGATGTAAAGGAATGCGTGTATCTCTGAGAACAAGATTCTGAGACTAAGACCAAGAACTTTAGGGAAAAGCAGAAGAGGATAGGATTCAGTGTCAACGTCAAGAAATTGTCCATCTAAGGTGTTTGTTGTATTGCTTCAATCTGGTCTGGATTGGAAAATTTTGTTGCAATGAGTTTGGTTCTTACTTCAGTGCTTCATTGCCTATTTGAACAAGGTAATCGGACTTTTTGGTTTTCTAGATCTTAGCAACTTTTCAGAAATTTAATCCATCTTTGATGTGGCCATTTATATTGAACTGTCCTTTTTCTCTTTCTTATTATTCTATTAATTGATTGGTTGTTTCTCAGTTGCATGAATTGGTATCTTGAAGATACATCATTGGACAGCAAGGTGGAGCTACATCAATTTTCATGTTTTCATTATATTTTACAGCGTCATATTATTTTATATTGATGCATGATTTTTGGTTGATACAGACAGCATCATTGTCATGATCCACTGTTAATATAGAAAATTTCCTGATGTCAATGATATTGAAAAAGGGGGTGGTTGTTGATTCTTTTAGTATCTTTATCCTGCACAATGTAATCGCTTATGGATAATAAATGAGAAAAGAAGTTGTTCTCCTTTTCAATTGCTATAATATTTACACATAGGCCAGTCTGTCAAAATAAATTTCAATAGCATCTAATGGCTTCGGGCAACTGAAAGTCCATTGAAAGTTCAATTTTTTGGTCTTAGTTGGTGACGCTAATCATGTGTTTGATAGGTGTTGTTTTGTTAACCTGAGTAGCATATGTTGTGATTGGAATTTGAAAATTAATTAGAAAGAGCTGGGCCTGAAGAAGAACCCAAACCAACCAATACGGTTGCTAAGCCTTGTTCTTTTTTTTTGTATGTAACAGATGGCAGATGTTGCCAAGGACCTGGCGGCCGGAACTGTTGGTGGGGCTGCGCAGCTGATTGTGGGCCATCCATTTGACACCATTAAGGTCAAGCTTCAAAGCCAACCAGCACCACTACCTGGCCAACCCCTCAAATATTCTGGTGCTATGGATGCAGTTAGGCAAACAATGGCTGCTGAAGGCCCAAGGGGCTTGTATAAAGGGATGGGTGCTCCACTGGCAACTGTTGCAGCATTGAATGCTGTCCTGTTTACTGTGAGGGGACAAATGGAAGCATTATTGAGGTCAGAACCTGGCGCTCCACTTACGGTGAATCAGCAAGTTGTATGTGGTGCTGGTGCTGGAGTTGCAGTTTCCTTCCTAGCATCTCCAACAGAATTGATCAAGTGCAGGTCAGTCGTCATTGCTCTTTTATCTTCTGCAAGAAGTCATTTTTCGCTGGAAGGACTATACTGTCGGATGAGTTCACATTAAAACACAATTTGTCGGGGAATTCCAGTTGTTGTGATTTAGTACAATTATGTTTCTTTTCTAAATAAAAGTAGCATGCAGTGGATCAATAATGTTGTGAACAACTGGAGTATACAGTCTCAGCATGCTGATGACTCGATGGTGCCTTCTGGTGTCTACATGGTTATACTCACCCTGTGACTTCTGCGTTTTAGCCAGTTAGAGGCTTTTTTTGCTATGTAATCCAGTGAATCATCAGAAATTGTTTGTTTGGCACCATTGTGCTTCTTTGCTTTTCATTTCTTTTCTGCCTTTTGTCATTGGCCGCATAAACATGCCAAATTACTTGAATAAGCAAGTCAAACTATTTAAGACAGTCATCCTGATGAGTAAGATACATAACAAATATCAAACTAAAGTGGTCCTAGCATCAACTCCCTTTTAGAAAGATAAGTCTAGAAGAGTAGAACTGATGTGTGTTTTAATGATCAACCAAGATCCCATTAGCTTTTTCTTATTTATTCGTCTTATAACTTCTATTTCTCTGTGGCTTTAGCATATTACGGGAATAACCTAACTACTAGACTCATTTATATGGTCGCTGGCAAGAAATTTGAGCTGTATCTACTATTCACCCGACGCATGTGCCATGCACATTCATACCCATCTTGTGTTGAGTTCCACATGGGCTTTATTTCTATTTTTGTATGCCATATTGATCGGACATAAATACCACATCAGTACCATGAAGGTGTTTCTCTACAGAAGTTTTACATAAATCAAGTCTTACAAAGTGAACCATGAGTAAATAAGTGAGGCTTTAACATTTATAACATTCTCTTAATTTTTTGTTTTCTCTATGAACCTTGCAAAAGAACATTTATCATGTATAACATTTCCCATAATCACTCAAGGCATCTATAATAGAAAGAAGATTGATTGATTCACAAAATTCTTTGATCTAACTGACTCTGTTTTTGGGGAGATGTACTTGGTATCAGTAAAACCCATAAAAGGAAATTCAAGTTTCTAGCAGAGTTAGGTTTTATATATGTTGATTTAAAACATTGTCTTTTTCGCTTTTGATGCCACTGCAAATCAGGCTGCAAGCTCAGAGCGCCCTAGCAGACTCAGCTGCTTCATCTGCTGCAGCAAAGTATGGAGGACCTATCGATGTGGCAAAGCATGTTGTTCGAGAAGCTGGTTTTAGAGGCCTATACAAAGGCTTGGTTCCAACCCTGGCACGTGAAACTCCTGGTAATGCTGCGATGTTTGGTGTATATGAAGCCCTCAAGCAGTATTTTGCCGGGGGTCAAGACACTTCAGGGCTGGGAAGGGGGCCATTGATCGTAGCTGGAGGCCTGGCCGGAGCATCTTTCTGGCTATTTGTCTACCCAACCGACGTCGTGAAGAGCGTGATTCAGGTTGATGGCTTCAAGAACCCAAAGTACTCTGGTTCCCTTGATGCCTTCAGGAGAATCCTGGCTGCAGAGGGAATGAAGGGCCTGTACAGAGGTTTCGGACCAGCCATGGCACGCAGTGTCCCAGCTAATGCAGCTTGTTTCTTGGCATATGAAGTGACCAGATCAAGCCTTGGGTGATCTTGTCGAGTGCCTCCCCGGATTCTTCACCTGATACTCTTGGTTAAAGGATAGATTCGATCAAATAAATCAGTTCTCTCACCATTGAATAGAACCCCGGTCCATGCTCTGAAACATTGCTTGGTTTTCGACAATTCTTTTATCCATTCTCTTCTTGTACTCTCTGTGACAGCAGAATTATTTTCAGAAATTTAACACTCGTCAGCTATATCTTCAAATCATCTATACTCTAAATGGTGTTGTGCCTGAATTGTGATGTAGAACTTTCGATTGTTGCACTTTCAGGACTTGCAATTGCATCCATATGGCTGTGGAACCCAAAGCTTATATATTTAACATAATAGTGATAAAAAAATCAACCAGGGGTGGTGGCGCAGTTGGCTAGCGCGTAGGTCTCATAGCTGCTGAGTTATCCTGAGGTCGAGAGTTCGAGCCTCTCTCACCCCAAATAAATTTTTAATTCAGCTTTTATGAGCCTCTCTCACCTCATAATTGTTTTTGTGTTTAGCTTTTATGAAGCTAAGAAAGACATTTCTTCATCTGGTTTGTTAATTCATTAATAAAATTTAGAAAAGGCCCATAACACAAAGGGGTGGTGGCGCAGTTGGCTAGCGCGTAGGTCTCATAGCTTTAGAGTTATCCTGAGGTCGAGAGTTCGAGCCTCTCTCACCCCATTATTGTTTTTTTATTTAGCTTTTATGAAGCTAAGATAAATGTTTTTTCTTCTTCATCTAAAGATATTATCGCTTTAATAGGTTTTAACGAGGAGCCAACCCAGAACGGGGTGGTGGCGCAGTTGGCTAGCGCGTAGGTCTCATAGCTTCCGAGTTATCCTGAGGTCGAGAGTTCGAGCCTCTCTCACCCAATGCCTGTTTTTTTATTTAGCTTTTATGAAGGTTAAGAGAAATATTTCTTCTTCTTCTTCTTCTTCTTCTTCTTCTTCTTCAACCATTCCTCTGAAGCTAATGAGTCATCAACCTAATTCAGCAACTATCCAAGCGCAAATAGCAGATGTCGACAACAATGGCAGTCGCAGTGCGAACCCAAATCCCTCATCTCATTCCAAGCGTGCTATTATTCTACTCCAATAATGAATCGTTCGAGCATCAACCCAAACCCCTTCTCCTGGTTTCTATTAGCATCTCTCTTTTGGGTTTTAGGCTATTATTGCAGCAGTAGAAAGAAGTCTTCCACTTGGATAATCCCTCGTATATGAAGCACTTAAGGTGAGTACTACTGTTCTATACATGGAATTCCTTCTGTTCTCACCATTGTCTTTTGCCCAAGTTGCCAACTTGATGCAGGTCCTTCTCACATCACAATGACATCTATGATATGAACGTAGTTCATTCAGTTCCTCGATAAAAAATGTGGTCACCTGTGGCGGCTAATAATATATTATCTATTGTAGTGAGATCTGAAACATATAGCTCTATTTACCTTTGTATCGTTGGTTTTAACGATAGAAGCACGAAAATGATAGACAAAAAAATAATTTTAATATTTCAGTTATATTTTTTATAGTGGTGAATAACGACGTCGTTGGGAGTCGTGGATGGTTGTTATGGATGAGAAGGGAAAACGATAACGAAAGGTGAGACGATGATATAGATACTAACGTTCTGCATCTGCATTGGCAGTGACACAGCTGTCGAGTGGTAAAGGGCCTTTTGGTATCTGCATTGGTGTTAACGTAGGTGCATATGCAGAGCGATACTGTTTTGCATTTGTATCAACGTCGATGCAAATGTCGAGTGGTCCTTTCGTGTGTTGAACAATTGCATCAGCACCAACGTAAATACAAATGTAGATACCGCGAGACTCTTTTGTCGCTCTGTATTTGTGTTGGTGTTGACGTAGTTGTCGAACGATGCCAACTCAAATGTAGAGCATCGACATCTATGTCGTCATCTCACCTCTCGTTGTCATTCTTTTTTGCTCATCCATAATAGTGACCATCATCTTCCTTTACCCTCGAAAACATAATTTATCATTGAAATTATCTTTTTATCCATTGTTTTCATGCTTCCATTAATAAAATCAGATAAATAGAGATAAATGTTTCACTTTCATAATTATAAAAATTTAAATATAAAATTTTTAAGTCTTAAAGATCGAAATATTGAAAATATCTAACTAATATGTACTTATTCCTGTCGCCACTATCTACCTTGGAGGGATAACACATTCAATTGGGAATAATTCTGTCTCTGAAAACTTCAGTCTGATGCTTATTATTCTATCTAATCATTTCCTTCTGCTGAAACATTCTACTGCTGCTGTTTTTGCTGCAGAGATAGTCTTCATTAGTCTGATGCAAGCCACTCACCTTAAAGTTAAGGTAACAGTCAGTCATATGGATCATCATAGAATGGAGGATACATTAGTCTGGTGCAAGCCACTCACCTTAAAGTTAAGGCAAACAGTCATATGGATCATTATAGAATGGAAGATATGCATGTCTAATGATTGCCAGCTCCACACTTGCTGCGCTTTAATTCATGCCATCCGATATGCTCTCTGGTGGTCTTGGTTGAGATAAGAGCCGTACATGATCGGTTGGAGCATCTCTTCTTCTTCTTCTTCTTTTCCTTCTGATTGGATTGTGGTGTTTCTTAGCCTTCAGAATCCTTTTCATGACACTGCAATGTGGCGTAGGAAGTCTTCTTCCTGTATATATCTTATTTATTGCATGTCTCGGTCCTTTTCTTTCTCTTTCTTTTCTTCAAAGACGATCTCATCTTACTTTTTTTCTATTCGAAGATTCATAAGAATGACAACAACGTTGACATTAAAGAAAAGGATATGAGGTTGTGGAGATTTAGCATCAGCATGGAACCTTAGAAGCATCACAGCCACAATACAGAAAAGACTTGCATCATTTCCATGTATCAAAAAGCAATGAGATCTTATGGTTTTTAGTGTGGCTTTGCAGGAAACCATCGAGGACTTTTCATCTTTCAGATGTTCTTTCCTTCTTCCAAAGCAAAAGCATGTTGTTTCTCGGAGGAACAACTACTGCTGCACTGTTTTCTCTTTCCGCTGACAGTCGTACAAGACATGTTGTTGAGACACCGCCACCGCTTCCGCTTCGTGGGGCGACAAATCTTTAGCAGGCAATCTTGGGTGTGCAAGATCGAACTTGGTCACCAGCCACTGGCAAAGCAATGCACCACCTTCAACAGCCCCAAAAAGATGCCCTAATATAATAATATGATGATGATGACGGTAGACAAATGAGATGGTGCAGCTGCATATCTGCTTGCGTACCACATAGTTTTCTCTGACGCACGCATCTTTACTTGTTTGTTTTGGAGCATTAAATGCCTTTTTCCCACATACCGACTCCACCGCAGAACAAGTCAAAGGGGGAGAAGAAGAAGAAGAAGAAGAAGAAGACGAAGAAGTAGTTGTTGAAATTACCGTGACACCCCTGCTTGGGCAAGAGATTGGCAACCGAGACAGACCGCCCGGGGCTCCTGTGATAGTACTGAAGTAGAAGGATTTTTCTGTAAATTTACACAGTCAAGACTACCTCGTTATTACGTCACGTCGCCGACATCTCTCGTCGAGTCGTCGGCCGTGAGTGTGGGGGTTGGTCCTCTTAGTTCCCCTTGTCCGCGGGCGGCTGCGACGGCGACGGCGACGGCGACGGCTCGGCCGCTGCCATTGCCTCCGCCACGGTCGCGAGCTTCTGGAGGTTGAGGCGGACGACGGTGTCGGCGAAGAACCTGGTGTCGTCCTCCGTGTTGCCATCCGGCACGTCCACCGCGTACGACTCCAGCACCACCGCCCAGATCTCTTCGCCGCAACCTCGGAGATCGTCGACGGTCGTGACGGAACGGTAGTTACGGAGCCGGTGCTCGCCGCCGACGATGGAGAACCCGGTGACCCGCAGGTCCTCGTCGAGGAGGTCCAGCCGCTCGGTGCTGGTGCTCGCCGGGAGGCCGGAGACGACGCATAAGTCGCGGAGACACCCAGGCCGGATCTCGCCACCGCCCTTGACGACGCAGCTCCGGATGAAGTGCTTGTACGCCTGCGGCTGGTCGAACCGCCGGATCACCGACCACACGGTGGCGGCGGGCGCCCGGACCCGCTGGGCGAGGAGGGAGGAGCACTGCCCCTGCCCGACGCGGTACCTGTGGTGGGACTCGATCCTTGGCCGGATTTCCGCGTACTCCTCCGCCGTAAGACCCGCCGGAACCTCCTCCTCCTCCATCGCTGCGGCAGGAGATCGGACTGGCTTGTCTTCGCCACCCTCCATGGGTTTCTGGAGCCTAGCTTCTTTCAGTTAAGTGGATATAAATATATATATACATATATAATAGACTGTTTTCCACTTAATATTCATCAATAAAGTGATAATTTTATGTTTATTCCTTTAAGAAGTGAAATTATTGTATAGGAGAGGTAATGGAGTGGGCATGGACAATGTGTCAAATCCGAACCCGATTTCAAGTACGGGATTAACCGCATACCAAACACGATAACTTAATGGACAATGTGTCAAATCCGAACCCGATTTCTTCTTCTTTTACTCAGTAATTTGCATACCAAATCACTGAATGTCCTTTTTGTATGTTGAGACCAATCAATCCATACTCTTTTATTGTTTAAAAGATATTATTTACTTCATATTAAGTCGAACTTTACGTGTATATATTTAGATCAAAAACTGCTGTAGAGTGGTGGAGGATCCAAAACATGAGGATTTAACCCCACTAAATCATGTGATATGGTTTGCCATGATTTGGTCGAACACGACGACGGCATTCCACAATCTCCTTTTGAATCGGTGCCCTACCGACCTGCGCACTAAAGCAGGATCCCACGGGGATTGACTCTATAAATTAGGATGATGGAAGAAGACGACGTTGACATTGGTACGAGCATTCGTTGGAAAAACTATTTGGACCAATGGACTGCGCTGTGCCATCAGCTTGCCATGTGAGAAGGGGCTTCTCAAACAGTGTGTAACGAAGGGAGGGTTTGAGGTTACCTATCACTGGAGCCAATGAGATCACGAGGTGGATGACGGTGATTTGATGGGATGGGGAAGAGAAAGAAAGGCAATGGTTGTCACTTCTCCCGGAACAGTTCCAAGCATTCAACTCCGAAAGTTGCCCGTCTTTCACGTTGCCTTCAGAAGGTCAACTCTTGTACAGTCCTTGTATCTTATTACGAGTAATCATCTGGAAACCAAATAGGATGGAGTAAAGCAGGTCAGTTACATGCAACTCAAGCTAACAACTAGATCAAGATGTTTATCGAGTAAATTACATGTCATGTTGTTTACCTTTTGTATTTAGAAAAGGGGTGCAGCTCCTCCAGAGATGAACAATATATTATCTGCTCAGATAAAACGATACCCCCCCCATTAGCAATGGAGTTGGAAGAACCTTGTACCTGCAATGCAGAGCAACATCCAGCTCCAGTTCACAAACACATCCTGGGGACTGGAAGCAAATGAGGCATTAACCCAATACATTGTACTGTTTGCAGCTTGCATCAAAAGTCATGTTTAAAGTTTTTAACATGCAGCGAGTAGGGTCACTTACAGATTTATCTTTCCCTTAAATCTCGGAATGCATCATAAATAAGCAGGAGGGTAATTCAACCCAGCTACTGCCACTAAATCAAGTTTTAACTGTACCTTCACAGATCCAGCAATGAATTTTTGCTGGCGAATCAATGGACGGGTTTGGCCCCATTAACTAGAGGGCCAATACCCCCCCTGGTCATCTTGACATAAGAGGCATAGTCTCTGTAGTGCATGGTGTAAAGGGTGGACTGGTAGCGGGTAGTGCGAAGTCGGTTGCGAAGTGACTCACTTATAACACCGTTGAAACCTGCTTTCCTCATGAGTGAATCGATGGCTTCCGTCTTAGTCCAACCTATCCCATTAAAAAATATGAGGGAGAAACGGCATCAGTGACATGGTCATAGAACAAGAATTGTAGAAACATATTATACTGTGGTGGTTCTCTATATCCAGAGTTAGTTAGCCCTCCACATCAATTACAGAAACGGATCGGAAGCGATTTTTTACTTTCTGGAATCCTACATGCCGACATGGGATCATGGTCATTTATCACAATTTCTAGGTTACAATTTCACTTAGGATAAAACTCCAATAACGCTGGGCCGAAAAACCATGAGAAATAAACCCTCAAATAATAAAACTGGAACCTTAATGGCTTGGATATTATTCAGAAGTTTTCACCATTTATATCGACATGCTCTTTAGCACTTCTTTTCAAAAACAGTACAAAGGACTGAATACAAGGGAAACCGAGAGTAGCTGATAAGGTACAAACCTTCATGGGCAGCAACCTCAGGCAAGTATGTCGCACTACACCTCGTGTTGTAATCAGGGTCAGTAAATTCGATGATCAAGCCATGCTTTCCAATCTGCAAGAATAACCACTCATTTCAACAATAGAAAAAGCTCTAGAACTAGAATCAACTACTTAAAATGAGCATTGACATGAAGATGGGATCATTAGCTGGAAAGACAATTAACACGTATAAATTAACAAATAATGCAAAAATGCTTTTTAAAAAATTGAAAGAATGTGAATTAACGAACCTCCCAATCAAGGTAATTAAGAGCAGGTTCATAGTCAGTTAGAATAGATACTGTACATTCCAAATACGGCAATTCTTTAGCCTGTATTGGAGGAAATCGGCGGTCCCTCAGAGCGCTGCGAAAAGATGAAGAATCATTAGCCACTTGATCTAACAATGTCATGGCCAATCGCAGAAGATGGATGCAATAATATAAGTTTCATACCAACATTACTCTTCTACGACAGTGCAAAATTGTTATTTTGTCAGAGACCACAAAATACATGCATCGTTTCTTTGACGGATTGAATGAAAGATAAAAAAACAATGTATGACAATGTGTCCCGGATGAAGTATGTTAAAAGTAATGCATATCAGAAGTATCATCTAAGCCACTGTTGATGCATATGAGAAGCATCAACCAAGCCACTGTTAAGCATCAACCTCCTAGCCACTGTTAAGCATCAACCAATCTACTTTTCATCAAATCATGAACTTACAGATGAAGTATGTTAAAAGTAATGCATAACAGAATACAAAAGACAGACAGTGGTCTAGATGATGTGATCAAGATATTCATCCATATCTACATTCTAAAAACCACCTGTTCAATGCGATCATTTCTTAACTAGTTTCATCATATATCCTAGTCAGATTCTACTTTTCATCAGAATCATAAAGGTTCTAGTCCTTCCAATGGAGCTGATACATTAACTTAACATAGAACCTGCAGCAGAAAATACCTTGTTAATGCATAATCTCTAAAGCCGTTGACTATGCAACGGGCTTCCAAAGTTCCAATACACCCACGCAGACGAGGTTCTGCTCCATTGACTGCTTTCTTCCATGTAACAAACAGTGGGCTGAAATGACAGTTTTTCAATAAGATAATAGATTTATGCCTAGCATCCACTAGCAGGTGTATATACAAGCATATAAACAATACTTTAAAGATAGTCAAAGCAAGCACAGTTTTGCATCAGTATTCACTTAGTTCATAGAAGACCTTAGATTGCTGCTTGAGATCAGGAATTTTATTGCATGAACTTTAGGTCTATGATGAAGATGAGAAAGCAAGAAATACATATTGCAACAACTAAATAATGAGGAAAAAGTTTATTACGAAAAGGATGTTATAGTGTGAGCTTAGGAGCATCCAGATAGCATTAGAAAAACAAAAGAAAACAAATTCCAGCCAAAAAAATACTATCAGACATTTCACAACAATATTTAACACTGTCAATAATTTATGATCCTTAGTTTGCTTTTAGAGATCATAACACAAATACCAACAACAAAGAGCGACAACAAATTTGCTCAGCCCCCACCATGAGGGTTGTCCAAAAAAGAAAACAACTAGAAAGAAATCCTCAGAGTACTGTCCCTGATCAAATTCTTGCAAAAGTAAAGATCCTCTTCGGTTCAAGTTTTTGACAGAATCTAGAATAATGATCAGAGAAAAAAAAAAATCAAAGGTGGTTTCGGAAGAACAATTGTAATACAAATCTTTCCATGCTCCTTGGCTGCATGAGCATGGACAACGTATATTGGTTCGTGTTTCTATTATAGTGCTCAAGGATATGACACAAGGTCGTAAACAACCACCATCATTAGCAGCTAATCAGATAGAGAGAACATATCTTACATCCCTCAATCAGGTGCACCCTCTTATTGGAATATCTGAGGTGGTCAATCTTCTCCTTTTATTTTCTGAGGCAACAGCAACATTCCAGTATCTATTTCCAATTCCTTCTCATCAATTGTTGGATATGAAGCTAGCAAACAAGTCCACATCAAAAGTGGTAGCACTTGACATACTAACAAGCTCCCAAAGGTTTATCATTTTAACCTATTTCTGCAATGGATTGCTTCGTTGTAACCCATGGCACTGTGACAACTGTGCAGACACGGATATATAGAAACATTACATTTAACATCTCGTGCACAGACTTGCCAATTGTTAGATTCACCTTGCGTACATTGAACATCTTGTTGTAACCCATGGCACTATGACGTTGTTTGGATTCACAAGCTCGCACGTGAAGCCTATGGGAACTGACCTACATGCTCAAAACCCGATGAGTGGTTTTTTGTCAACTTGCAACCGTTCTTTTGCCTTCTAAAGTTCTTGTTTTCCCCTTCCTTTCTTTTCTCTCTTGCACACCAAGTGTTTATTGAATTGCTTATAAGCTGCCCTCTTTTGCGAGACGTCGAGACTTGTCTGCGTACCATTTTCTTAAACTAATCAACTTTCTTTTGTAAGTCTTTCGGGACTTGTACAAGGTTGTCTCTAGATTGACTGGATGGATGACGCAAGGGTGCCTCATGACTTGAGCAATTCTAACTAAGTCTATGACAATGCTCACCAAGTTCTAATATAACACGCAGGATTGTCGACCAAATTCCACACACATGTATTCTTATATAGAATGGTACAATTTATTCTGCGAGTATGGGTCCTGCAAAAGTTTAGTCCCCCAATTTGAACGCAACTATTACATAAACCATATAGTCCGGCGATCGTTAGCAATTTGCTAGTCCCCCAGTTTGAACAAACAGAAGTAAAAAAACCTAAGAATCATTAATTGCATATGAATGCAAATAAGGATTTTTTTCTAGGCATCTACACTAGAAAACCAAAAGTAAGCATGCTTTTCTATTGCAATGCAAAACATAAAAAAAAAAAAGGTGAAACTTTACAATAATAGAATTAGCAATTAACAAGGGTGAAAGGGTTATCAACCAGGGATAGTACAAGAAGCTAATTGAATATATTGAGACAATTCGCAAGATAAGAGATTAGGGGCATGGATCAATGGGTTTTGTCAACCACAGGTAATACGAGAAGCTAAATGAGCCCATTGATATAATCCAATAGGATTATTCTCCGAAGCAAGGATCACTTGATACAACACAAGAAAGAAGAATTGTAGCCGCAAAATCAATCAATAGAACCCAAATAAACCAACACGATATAACATCCCACACTGCATCAGTAAAAAAGAACTGTAGCGTGACCTGACATCAACAATTCCAAGTATCCAGTAAATAACTCAGATGCAACCAAATCACCAAAAACACCAAAATCGATGAGTCGGCACGCAAAATCACATGAAATCCCTCAATCATCCAACAAAAATCAATCGCAACAACAGGGGCACCGATCGAAATCGGATCGAGAGAATGACAGAGCAAAACGAGGTCCACGCTCCTTACTGCTGGCCTTCCTCGAAACCCGGTGGCGGCGCCTGCTCGCTGTTGTAGTGGGCGATGAGGGTGTCGAAGCAATATACCACCATTTCCTGATTGGCAGACACCATCCTGCAACTCGAATCAAGGGGAATCTGCCGCGACAGGACGATCGGCGCCGGGGAGAGGCGATCTAGAAGGGGTCGGACCGATAGAGGGGGAAGGGAAGGGCCCCGTCGTCGTCGACTAATGAGAGGGTTTCTTGGCGAGGAGGGTTAGGTATTAATAGTATCGAACCTAAATATATATAGGAAGATGAGCGATGTAGGCGTCGTCGGAGAAGTGCAGAAGAAGGTAAAAGAGAAAGTCGAAGAAAAAGAGCACCATGGTCTCGCGTGGCATGCCTTCGTCTTCCAACTCCTTCCCACGTGCAACCCACGTGAGTCATAGATTCTCATTGTTTCAATGCTTTAAGTAACAGCTGCTTTTTATTAGATTAAATGATGTATAATACGCTTTTGATGAGTTCTAACACTAGACATATCGACTGTATAATAAATAATGCATTAACCACTATGATGCCATGCAGTAATACAGATAAATAAGACCTTAAATTGGTGAAAATTATTGATAGGTTACTTCATCTGCTTGCTTAGTCACAGTAGAGAAGACAGAGAGATCAATGAAATGAGTTATAATGCCGAACACACAACATGGACTTCGTTCATGGAGAAACAAACCTAGGAGATCACTGGCGATGCTAACAGCCCATGAAGAACGATCGCCCTGTTGGTTGGGAATCACCATCTCTAATCTCGACCGCTGTGCTGCCCTCCTCTGTGGGATTCTTAGGTGTATTATCACCATCGCGACGGAGACCATCTCATCGTCATCGACTGGATGACTGTTCTCTGCCCCCGGTGGTGGAGGAGGAGCTGGTGAATTCACAGACACGAAGTTGGCTCGACAGAGGGGGCAGTTGGAGTGCGATTTCAGCCAATCATCGATGCATGGAACGTGGAAGGCATGGCTGCACTTGGGGAGCAACCGGAGGCTCTCGGCCTCCCGGAACTCGCTCAGGCACACCGCGCGATCGGTGCCCTCGACCAAACCATCGCCTCACTCGGATCTGCAGACCGTGATGTTACCGATCACGGCCTCGTGGAGCCCATTCGATGGGCAGAAGCGCCAAGCTTCACGGACGTCGGGCCCTGGTCCAGGCCGGGGCCGCCCCCGTGGAGAGCTGAAGGTGCCGCAGTACTTCGAGACGATGGTGTAGTAGCTGACGAGGAGGAAGGATCTCGTGAGGATGCAGACGATGGCGATCAGAAGCAAGGGGAAAGTACCGCCGGAGCTCTCGTTGGTGAAATTAACGACGGGAGAGGCATGAGGTGGGAAGACGACGTAGCACCATCGGGGGCGGTAGAAGCTGCAGAAACCCAAAGAGAAGTCCTTGCTTCGCTGCTTGTCAATGGTGGCCATGGCCAACAAAGAGAAGAGATCAGGCTGAGGAGGTCTTCTCTATCGCAGTGGAAGTGCTTCCAGTGTAACTGATGGCATGTTGGAGTCAGTTTATGGTTATTGTATTGGGAGTTAGGAAGCCGATGGAAGTGCCATTGAAGTCTGCTCTTAATCCAACATGAACAATATGATTCGATGATCACTCTCCCGAAGGAGAGAAGGTCAATATTTGCCAAGAAGACAGGAAAGAGATAGCCAGGCGGCACTCCTACCATCTGTCTTCTCCCAAGACATGTCAAAAACCTGCAGTCAATCCGCGTTTCATCTTTTGGCGTCTCTGCTCTCCCAACAGTGAAATGAGCTCAAGCTGTTCATCGAGTAGTTTACCAATGGATATGCTTGCTGTCATCAAAGCGTTGACAATTTGGTTGCTACAGTGCCAATGAATTCATACATAAAAAGAATCTGTGATACTTGTTCTTTGTATGATTTGAAAAGAAGGGGAAGAACATGTCTGCGTAAGACACAGTAATGATGTGATTAGGCTCCACTGACGTGAGACAGGAGATCCATGCAAATGCCCGCTATGGCCATACCAGTCTGCATCACACTTTCCAAGGGGAAGGAACCAGATGTTATTGTGGGCACGCACTCTGTCGTGGATTCGATTCCACCCCTATCCAAATGCAGGATAGCGAGTTGAGTAAAGATCTGTGTATGATTCCAATCTAATTTAAAGTGGATATCAAAGAAGATTTGTGTATAATTAAAAAGATAAATTAGAGAAAATAAGTGGAGAAAGAATAAACAAATGGACGGAGATGAGAGGTAGGAGGGGGAGGAAGAAAGGTGTTTCTCGAAAACAACGCATTTAGACTCTTCTGAAAGGATAAGAACGACACGACTCTCTCCTCATCCGAGCCCACATTACTCTCTCTCCATCTCTGTCTCTGAGTCAACGAAGTCTTTTAGTCTTGTGCGATCTATCATCTCTCCAATTCCAGCAGCGGAAGCAAGCAGAGAAGAAAGGAAGGATTTTTGTGATGATCAAGGTGGCGGTCAATCAAGAATCACCATTCAGAGAGCTAAATATCAAGAACAGGCGAATCATGGTGAGTTTCCCCAAAAGGATTGTTGCTGGCTTCGAAGTTGGTGGCTTTTGCTGTGTCTGATGATGATGATGATGATGATGGGGGATGGAACAGGGCGGAGGAGGGACGGCGGAGGAGAAGGGCAGGTGGCCGCGGTGGCTGCGACCGCTTCTGTCGACGAGCTTCTTCGTCCAATGCGAGCACCACGCTGACTCTCACAAGAGCGAGTGCAATATGTTCTGCCTTGACTGCACGAACGGCGCTCTCTGCTCCCTCTGCCTCGCCCACCACCGCGGCCACCGCGCAATCCAGGTCCGTTGTTCTGAAGCGTCTCTTTCAGTCATGCTTTGCGTTTCCTTGGCCTCCCATAGGAGTGGCTCTGTGTCTCCCCACCATAAAGTTGGCTCTTCTGATGGGATCTCGATTGCAGATACGGAGGTCTTCCTACCACGACGTGATCAGAGTTTCCGAGATCCAGAAGGTACTGGACATCACCGGCGTGCAGACGTACATCATCAACAGTGCCCGTGTCGTCTTCCTCAACAAGCGCCCACAGCCGAGGCCCGGCAAGGGCGTCACCAACACTTGCGAAGTCTGCAATCGGAGCCTCCTCGACTCCTTCCGCTTCTGCTCCCTCGGCTGCAAGGTCTGCACTCTCAGTCTCTCTCCAAAACCCAGTCTTTCCACCAAACCATCACGTCCTCTCTCTTTCTGTAACCAATTGTTCGATGAAATGCCCGTTTCAGATCACCGGTACTTCCTCCGACTGCCGCAAGAAGAAAAAGACGAAGAACAAGAAGAAGTCAACGGCCGAATCAGACTCGGAGGAGTCTTACTTGAGAAGCAGCAGCCCCGGTAACGAGAGGAGAAGCGTGACACACAGCTTCACACCATCGACACCGCCGCCGACCGCCGCCAGCTTCCGCACCGCTAAGAGAAGGAAAGGCGTCCCCCACAGAGCCCCCTTCGGAACCCTCCTACTGGGGTTCTAAGCCCAGTCCCACATCACTATTAGATACCATGAAGCAGTATCATCATCATATATTTGTCACCGTAGTAGGCTCGATCGAAACAGTATCACCTCTCTCTCTCTCTCTCTCTCACACACACCAATTCATGGTTCTTAGGAAGCACATGTATGGTAGTGATATATAGCTGGTGTTAGGCTCATTACAGAGGTTGTGTGTGTATAATAGATAGGAAAAGGTTGTAGTTGCATTGCAGTTTAGTAACATGATATGTGAGTGTACACATTGAAGGGGGTGGTAACTAAAGAGGAATGCGTTGTTTGCTTGCACGGTGAGTTGTGGTCGATTCCAGGAGCTCGATGGCGCTTCTCTTGTTCTTCCGTGTTGGCTGCCTGGTTGTCGACATGGCGATGTGGTCGTCTTATCGCGTTGACTTTTCGGTAGCGTGCACCGACCGTCTTCCCAAGCCCAGGGCCCACCCATCGTTCTCGCGTAGCAGCAGCTGCAATGACGACGACGCCATCGTCTTCTGTGGCTCTCATCATCTCACACCACAGGTTGCACGAACCCTACTGTTTCTGCTGGAGCAGCGCCATCTTCTTCTGATGCATATATAATGCAGCCATTCCATGTCCACGTGATCTCAGTACTGAGCTGCTCCGCTGCTGCATAGACAGGTTCTTGGATCATGATGAGCAGATCATCGTTATGTCATGTCAAATCTTCTCTCTTTAGATTTTCCCGTTTGTTCCATGCAGTGCATCAAAGGTGGGAAAACCAGAGAGAGAGAGAGAGAGCACTCGAGATTGTCGACATGACATTAATGTGCCACAGAGCTTCGCTTCTTACGGACGATCTCATCACCTGCCTTCTTTCCCTTTGGATCCTCACGTTTAAGGCCACCATTGCATCATATGCTCTCCATGTGCATCAAATAGCAGGTCTTCTTGGATCTCACCAGCCAAACTTCAATGATAGGATGGGGGTGAACCTAAAGAGCATAAAGTTATCACTTTGTATGGCTTGCAAAGATTAGGCAAAATCATGCATGTTCGTGTCATATGGGATGCCGGGCTCCATTTTCATGCAACAGCAGCGGTAACAGCTCCTGCTTATTGACCTTATTAGAATGTTTATCCAGAACTCATTCCCTTGATCATACTTTTGACTGAACTGTCAAATGCTGCAACCTTCCCTTTCGAAGCTCACATCATGATTTTTACTGATTCAAACATCTTGGAGTATGGATCTCTTTGACTCGAGCATTAATCTGTGACAGAAGTCCAAAAGGGTGGTGGGTGTGACTAAATGGTTGGAAAAAGAACTAGGTTCATCCGTCTTCTGTATTTTGTACTAACACGAGAGCTGACGAAATCTCCTCCTAAGAATATTGAAAGATTGACACACTCTAAACCTTGACAAAGATGCCGTTTGTATGTGGGTGTTGTCAACGTCCAGTTCTTTAAATACTGTCGCAAGCCACCATCATAAATGCTTTGTGGAGATGGACAAGGATGACTTTTTTGACATGCTAATATCTCAAACAAAAGGGTACGTGAACAGAAGACGATACAGTAGAGAGATAGAGAGGAGTTGACGTTCCCGTTGAGGTCAGGTTGGAAGCACTGTGTGGTGGGCGACGATGCAGGGGAGAGAGAGGAGTTGACGTTCCCGCTGGGGTTAGGTTGGCAGCTCTGTGTGGTGGACTCTACCCACAGTTCGAGGAACGCGTCCATCGCGTTTCCACAGGCAATGCTACTGCCATCCGCGACGTGAACAGATCCGAGCGTACATCGAATCACGTCAACCGGCGGTCAAATCATCATCATCATCATCGGATCGGGGAAGTATTGTTGGGTGTCAATCCAGTCCACGCCGCACTCCCACCCATCGCCACCGCAGATCCCAGAAAGTACGCATCTCAACGTACGGCGTCGAAGATGGACGGCTGATGGCGCCTGGGAGAAACGAACGGCCCATGATATGGATCAGTGGTGTTGTCGTAATTATCAGAAAATTTTCATGATGATTACGGGAAACTCTTCTCCAACCTCTATGAATAGCCGTCAAAACGACAGCAAATGCCTCGCCGTCTCCAAAACTACGACTCGAGGGAAGGGAGACAGAAGGGCAAGAGGCGGAGGGGGACGAGAGGTGATCAGTGATTTGGCGGTCGATGGCGGAGGAGGAGGTGGTTCCGCGTTGGGGAGTGGAGGAGGAGGAGGAGAAGGTGGTGGTGGGTCGGGAGGCCGAAGCCGGGTGGAAGTGCTGGAAGCACCCGGTGCAGACCTCCTACGGCGTATGCCCCGCTTGCCTCCGCGATCGCCTCCTTCGCCTCTGCCCAGACTGCGCCAACGTCCGACCCTGCGGCTGCTTCCCCTCCCCGTCCTCCTCGGCCTCTTCCTCCTCGCTCTCCTCCGCCGAGCTTCCCGACTCCGGGGCCGCCGTCGGGGCGGTGGGGCTCGTGTCGATTCTCGTGGATAGCGAGCCGGCCTTCCGGCGGTCTCGATCGGTCGGGTTCCCGCTGCCAAGGTCGAGATCGGCGGCCGTCCCCGACGTGGACAGCGTGGCCCCGCTGCCGCGGGCTCGGCAGGGCCGCAAAGGGTGGGCGCCGTTCTGGCCGTTCTTGAGGGAAGCGAGGAGGAAGGAATCCTCGGAGGCGGAGATGTACAGGTCGAGGTCGGTGGCGGCTGAGCGATCGGAGGCTCCAGCCGGCGGCAGGGAGAAGGAGGGGAAGGCAAAGGGAGGTCGATGGTGGCATTTCCCGAGCCCGATGAGGGTTTTCCGGCACTGGAAGTCGGCGACGAAGGTGATGCAGGAGCGGTTGCCGTTACGGCGCAGGTGAGAATCTCAAAACAGAAATAACGGAGATCTCCCTCCGTTATCATCAACTCGGCATTAGTATCAATATTACCAGTTGGTATTCACCGTTGGACCATTTTGTAGACAACGACGATTGATTGATTAGCAGATACTAAAGCTTCCCTACTTACAACATATGTAGTTTCGTGCTCCGACAACCCAAGTCCGTCTGATGTCGATCAGATGGCGAGGGGGGTCGCACTGCAGACTTCTATATCATGTATGATTTCTCGGTAATTGCATATATTGATGTCTTTGCGAATAGACTTGGGTCTGCGTGCTGTCCACGGCCTAAGAGAAAGAAGGTGATATGTGGTGGGGATGTGTTCATGTTTTCCTTTTTCTTTTCTTTTATTTTCTAAAGAAAATAAAAGAAGAAGAGAGAAAGCACGAGTTGACAAAGTCAAAGGGACAGGATAACAAGTATGTGGATGAGAACAATTTGTGGACTCATTAGCATGTTGGAATCTGAAAGGTCTTTTGCATTTGCTGTGTTTTATAATTAAGTAAATGATATTGGAAAGTATTTTACGTGCAATCGCATGGCACGAATCGTTTGAAGATCGTTGAGGTCGATCATCTCACACGTTGAAATAACGATCAAGATTGGACTTAACTAGTGGTCGGGCTACGTCTCTCTATAATAATTCATACTTTCGTCGATAACTTTCACTCTGATATCCTAGAAGCTCGTTTGAAAATCGTTGAGGTTGATCATCTCACACGTTGAAATAACGATCAAGATTGGACTTATCTAGTGGTCGGGCTACGTCTCTCTATAATAATTCATACTTTCGTCGATAACCTTTACTCTAATATCCTAGAAGCTCTTGATTATATTTCTCAATATACTCTAAACGATTGCTGTGTTTTATAATTAAGTAAATGATATTAGAAAGTATTTTACGTGCAAATTGCATGGCGCGAATCGTTTAAAGATTGTTGAGGTCGATCAAGATTGGACTTGTCTAGTGGTCGAGCTACGTCTCTCTATAATAATTCATATTTTCGTTGACAACCTTCACTCGATATCATAGAAGCTCTTGATCATATTTCTCAATATACTCTAAACGTTGAATCGATAAATAGTAGTCGAAAAAAAAAAAGTTATACTTTGAAAAATACTCAAACAAAATCCCTTGATGAGCTATTTTACTGATTTACCCCTGGATAGCTAAGCTATTGTTTTTTGGTCTAAAGCAATGGCTTTTGGATCATTGGTTTAGTAAGGTTTTGCAGATAGGTTCAGGTTAAGATGGTTCACTGTTGGTTAATATTTTAACTCTGGTAAGGAGACCTACAAAGTGGCTGGTCTAGTGTACTGTAAACACTTCTTGTTCATCTCCATGTTTTTATATCTTTTTCTTTCTTCTTGAATCAAGAAGATGAAAAAACATTATGTAATGTAACTAGATGTCTTTCAATAACATATCTATTTTATACTATGCTTTTATGGAAGCCAATTTGTTATAACACATTTTACTATTACTTTAGTTCATTGATTTAAAATATAATTTTTTTTAATTCTAATGGTTTCACTGTAAAGAGGATCCTAGATAAAGTACTTTTAGTTCTTAATGATATTGATAGACAGACAACATTATGTGAGACATCAAGTTTGGATAAAAATCATTTGTCAAATAGCTTAGGTTTTATGATTCTTTTCATAGACTTGAATAATCCATTTTATTGTTAGGAAGATGATAATAGTGATGATATCTTTAAAAATGAATTGGTTGAAGAAAGATTATAAGAAGAGGTTTAAGGTGACTTAAAGCATAATATTTATGATATATTAGATGTTGGTCAGCGAGTTGTTTTAAATGAAGATATGCATGATAATATTGAATAAATACTTACTAAATATGGTTTTAGCCAAGATGATGATGATGATTGTTTATATAATGATCTATTTGTTAGTCAGGTATAGTATTTAAATAAAATTAAAATTATTTGTTATGCTTTTTTTTTATATATATGTAACCCCAATAATATCTTTGCATAGATTTTTCAAGATAGGGTTGAATTTGAAAAAGCTTTAAAAGACTATATCATTCAAAGAAATTTTGAGATTAAATATGTCGCAACTATAAGTTATAAGATAAAAGCAGAATGTAAAGTTTTTAATTGCCAATGGATTATCAAGTTTCATAGAGAGTATTATTGTAATTTGTCATGATTGAATAAAGATCATAAGGAATATAATAGTTCTTTTATTACAGGTTGCTGAAAAAATTAAGCTATGACAAGTGTTGATTATACTCCAAAGATGATTATTGCTAATATTTAAAAAAGATTTAGAGTTATTATTTCTTATAAGAAGGCCTATCAGATGATTATTAGTTCATGATTTTGACTAATCATATATTAATATAATTTTATTTTTAAGGGAGTTAAAACTATATGACTACCAGACTCATGTCGAAATGATAATTTTATCTGAAAATTATTTTCAAAAACAATTTTACGCTTTCAGAGTGTCTTAGAAGTTTCATAATATATATATGACCTATTTTTTATATCGATGTTGCATAGTAAATATCTAGATAGTTTGATGATAGCTATAATTACTTATAATTATAATAAGAGATTGAGTATAGGGATTTATGGGAGTAGTTCTTGCATCAATTGAGAATATATTATGGGATATGAAAATTTTACTATTATTAGTGATCAAAATCTAGGAATTCTTTAGTTATAAAAGAGATCTTCCTAGTAACGTATCATGGTTATTATATGATTCATCTATCTAAAAATCTTATGTGCAATGTGAGATAGAGATGCTATAAAACTATTTTATGCTACTACTAGATCTCCTACTATACTATATACAAGTCTAATTAATGTATGCAAAAAATGAGAAAAAATCATAAATAAAGTTTCATATTTGAAATTGAGAAACAGAAATGGGCTTCTAAATATTTCCTTATCATTGTTATATAATGCTTATCACAAATACATCAAAAAGTATGAATTTATTATTAAAGGATATTCACGACTTGCCTATTATTTTTATGATTTAAATGACTAAGAAAAAGGTTGCTGAATGATTTTACATCCATCATGAAATAGTTAATAATTTAAAATTAAATTTGACAAGTATTGTCAAGAATCAACTTACTAAGGCAAAAGACAAAAGTCGATACTAGAGTGTTTTTCTTTCGTACTCATACTAAATTGTAATAGTAGATATCCATTGTAATAGTTATAGTAAAATTAGAGAAAGGAATCATGATGAGTTTGTCGAAGAAGACATAAAAGAAAAATAAAAAATATTCGATATATTTTACAGTACTCCTTTCATATATGATGCATTTATCCGCATATGAAGCACACGAAACCCTTAAAGTACCCCTTTGACATTTGATGTATTTACTCGAGATAAAAAAAATCTAAAGTACTCGAATCGTCCAAAGTATTTTATTATATGCATAATACATCCATCCAAGGCAGGAAAATATCTAAAATATGTGATATAATATAAAGTATTATAAATGCTTGACATGTCCCAAAGCTTTTTTTTTTTTGGCACGATGCATTTTCCCAATATACAAAAAAACATATGGAACACTCGATACATACATAACATACTTTGAGCATTATATTTGTGTAAAAAAAGAAGACATCCGATGCATCCAATATAATCATAGCATCTCATAGATGTGCCATGTGTTTAGCTTAAACAAAAAAGCATTTAATGTGCTCAATTCAATCCAAGTGTCACCTTCCACTTAACACATTCATAATGATAAGAGAGCAATCAAAATATCACTTAATGATTTGTAACATAGGTAACAACGATCGAGGTCACCAAATAAATATTATGGTATTTGATGAACAAACCATTACATCCGAGCGTAATGTGGACCAAATGATACGATCATTACATCCTATCCATCGAGAGTCACGTAGAATTAAACATACATATCAACTCGTAAAAATTACAGTATCAACATAACATGTAAATAAAACATTCCCTCTTTAAATACACGATTACAAAACTTATTTATTTCTAAATAAAATTATATATATATATATATTTATATATCTTCATTTTGATTTATTGGACTCATACAAAATTGCATATGAGCTTTTTATGCCTACAAGAAACTAATAATGACTAGCCTTTCGAAAATATTTCTTAAACAAATATGATTACGATTAAAAGATGGTATCGACTAATGTCATCCACTGTACTCGAACATCATAATCCATCCATCTCGAGTTTATGTTCTTGACATTTCAGAAATTATTTCGACCAAAATTGACCTCATCAGTGCACACAATTGTATTCCATCATTCCATAATTCACTCTAACTTTTTAATCCAAATGTATGTTGACAACATAAGTACGTTTCAAACGCCGCTGATTGGTGTGTACTTCTGAACCGACACAATTCGATTTTACCTCGCCAACGCACGAAGGGGCCAAGAAACGATGGGACCCACATTTATGACCAATGGATGATAAGGTGAGCGTGCGGGTAGGGTTCGAACGGGGATAAGCTTATATACCGATAAGGAAGTGGGGAGGCCGCCGTCTTCCAAATTTTGGCTGTGCCGCCGCCTCCCTTTTCAAAGCACCGCAGTTTCCCTCCATCCTCCCTAAATCCCTTCTTATACCATCAAATCGCAACCTCTTCGAGTCCCTAATCCGAGCCGGACTCTATCTCAATCTTCCATACATCGGTGCCCCATCGTTGCATTGAAGCCGACCCCCGTCCTCCCGTCCTCCCGTCGCCTGCTAGATCATGGTACGTGCAATTCTCCTTGTTTTCTAGGGTTCTTGGCTTACGCTCTCAATTTCTCTCGAATCGATGCTGAATCACTCACTTTCGCCCTTCTGAAGGCTCCCAATTCGGTCAGCGCTCGAAGTTCGTACTTTTCGCCGCCGCCGCCCATGATCGGCCAGCCCCGAGTCGTGGTAAGGATTCCTCGCCCGTGATCCATCTCGCAATCGATTCTTGGATTAAATGTTTCTTATTGGAGGTGGTTCTGACGGGAATCTGTTGGTCGTCCCTGATCGGCGAGCAGGGAGCTGCTCTCGTGAACTTGGGGAACACGTGCTTTCTCAATGCGGTTCTCCAGTGCCTCACCCACACGGTGCCTCTGGTGCAGATGATCCGCAAGACGGACCACTCCGCTTCCCATCACGGTACGAGATCGTGGCCGATCTTTGAGTTCATGGGCTCTCGGTTTTCGCGTGTTTTTTGGGTTCTCTTCTCTATTTCCTACCGCTAAGAAAGAGCACACGGCTTGCAGGTGATGATGCAGGGTTCTGTTCCTTCTGCGCCTTGAAAGCACACATCAATGGGTGTTTGTTCTTATCACGGATCGTCGTCTCCCCAACATATCTGGCTCAGAATTTGAGCAGTATCCTTCTTACTCGCCTATAATCTCACTTTCGTAGGCAATCCATAGATTATGCTATCACATGTCACTAACATAAGCCTATGATCTCGGAATGCTTGATGCTTTACAATCAAAACTTTGTTTTGGAGCTTAGAATGATGCAAAATTGACTCTACGATCTTGTAGCTTTGTTCATCTTTTCATAGAAATCATGGTTTTGTCGATCATATGTATGCTAGCGTGAATTAAAGGGAAGAAGAACATGCTGCAACTTGGAATCCTTAACCAAGAAAACACCAGAAATATCACCTCATTTCCGGTTGGGCCAGCAAGAAGATGCACATGAGTTTCTCCACTCCTTTCTGGATAACATGCATGCTCGCTGTCTCGGACGCACCGCCGATGATCGTCCGGCTTCGTTGGAGGAAGACAGCATCGTTAAGCAGGTGTTTGGCGGCCGTCTTAGGAGCCAGGTAAATTCTACGAAAGCCCCTGTTGAAGCAGAGTTGCGTTTCTTGGTTCTTCTTCTTCATCGTATGAATGTGGTGTGTTTTCATTGTTTCAGCTGCGGTGTTGCAGTTGCGGTCACTGTTCGGACACATTTGAGCCACTGCTCGATCTCAGCTTGGAGATTGATAACGTGCGCAGTGTCGGAGACGCTCTGCAATCTTTCACCAAGTTGGAGAGAATTGATGATCCTGAAGTCAGATTCACCTGTGACGGCTGCAAGGCTCAGGTGTCCATGGAGAAACAGCTTAAGCTAGACCAAGCACCGCAAGTTCTCGCTCTCCATCTCAAGAGGTTCAAGAATGATGGGAGCTTCTCCAACAAGATCGACGATTTTGTGGAGTACCCATTGGAACTGGACCTGAATCCGTGCCTCAGCTGCCCTGCAAAGGAGGTTTGTGTTCCTCCTATTCCTTGCCGACTGCATCCACATCAAGTGCTCATTGATTCTTGCACCATATGCGCAGGTCCAGTCAAAATACGATCTTTATGCTGTTCTGGTACACGTTGGTTCCGCACTTTCTGGCCATTACTTCTGCTACATCCGTTCCTCTCCAAGTACATGGCATCAGATCGATGACTCGCAGGCACGGTCGAAGAACTTACTCATCTACCTCTCTCGGCATCCATGATTATTGTGCCTCTGATGACTCTTTTGATGATGTTATCTTCCAGGTGGTCAGTGTTTCTGAAAGCGATGCGTTAGAGCAACAGGCTTATGTTTTCTTCTACATAAGGCGAGGCTCATCATGCTGGTTCTCAAACTTCATGGAGGAAGAGAAGGCACTCGATGTGCAGACCGCAACTGGTACTTCCCCAGCATCTGTTTTGGAACACGCAGAAACATACAGTGCTTCGTCTTCGGGTTCTGCGAATGCTTGCAGCAGTTCAAGAGGAACCCCCGAGAGAAACGAGGATGCCGGTCCATGCAACAGTGCGTCTCCTCTCAGCCCAGTACCTGATGCTTCTCGCGTTGCCGAGAGGCAAGCGTGCCATGCAAGAACTCCCCAGAGGAGATTCAACCAATGGCACGATTATGAGTCTGATGATGAGCCACCGGGTGCGGTTCTTTGCTTATAACCCACTCGATACTGGTTGTCTTCTTTGCTTGCTTATACGTGTGCATTCTGTGCCTCTTACAGAAGACGATGATTTGCTTCCGCTGTACGAGATGGAGTTCAAGGCCACCAAGGTTGCCAGGAAGCCCGCAGTTGCAGGAAGCATGAATGCGCAATTTAATAAACTGGTAAGAAGCATGCCCAAGTCACGCAGAAAGCGATTCGTCGACTGCATCAATTCACAGCAAAAGTGTTCGACGAAACGACCGCATAACTCGAGACAGTCTGGTGGCGGGAACAGCAACGGTCATCGGAGTCCAACAGCAGTGGAACCCTCGACGCCGGTGGTCTGTCCTAGCCTCAGCCCTCGTTCTATCAAGCGAGGCTTGTTCTAATTACTCCGATTCGGAGTTCAAGCGACTATCACTGTTAGATTACTCTTGTTACTTCATACACTGTTGCAAAAATTAAATATAAGCATCACATTCACCTTCGTATCAAATGAACTGCCAAGTTTGCTTTCACATCATCCTAACACGTTTACAATGGGAAGTAGCATTTCGTATACCTTTGCCTGTGATCAAGAAGGGTGCGGTGGCGGATTGAAGCGATGGGGACTTATCGATGTAGGCATGTCGGTCATTCCCATTCCAGTACAAAATGATACGGTTTGTGCATGCATGAGACCAAGTATCACCTGCACAGTATACAAGCAAAAATCCATGAAAGAGAGCCTTCGTACACATGAATAACATCATGGGGAAAACATACAGGCAAATCTTCCTAAACATCCAGAAAAATCACATTTAATTTACTGGCCATCAAAAGATGAGGAAAATCTTTTGATTCAGGGTCATCAAAATATAACCCTGGTATTCTCTTTAGTAGTTGACTTTTACCAAGCAGTGGTGGGACTTTAACCGTACTTACTGATCATACTACGCAAACATCATGCCTCATAGACCAACTTCACGTCTACCATTTCTCATGGAAACAACAGATTTCATCTAACAACATGAATATGGTAAGAACTATGAGAATAGAAACCTTGCACCTCTTGTAAGTATGAGAAAATGGTCAAAGTGGGGTGGAAGTCATTACAAATAGAAGCTCACCAAGGGCAAGAGTTAGGTGAAATGAACCCTCCACAAACTTCGTCGTTACTTGATTCAGCAAAACAACCTGCACAAGAAAAAGAAACAACGATGTCAGATTTTCATGAAAGCTAAGGAATGGATACTGATGCATTTTCGGGGAAAAAAAATGGCATATGAATTGTATTATTGCTATCACCGAAATATGTAGTAAACGGCAACATCTTTAGTTGAAACTTAATAACTGAATTGATTAAGGGTGCTGAACAAACCCCAACGAGAGATTACACGAGTTATATAGGTAGCACGATGTCGAGTTATATAGGGAGCACGATGTAGAATATAATACCAGCAGTTTCAGTCTGAAAGATCATGGATAATGCCCCTACCACAGGGTCCCTGATTTATCACTTCAATTATGTCATTTTTTATTACCATGGAACGGATATCCAGATCAAAATCATATATCCTTAGAGTTGCACCGGTAACAAGTTTACTTATATGACTGCAAACATTACTGTAAAAAGTATAATTTTTTTCTCAAACTGGGAAGAGAATAATTACTTACAGCCAAGCTATATTTTTTTGCGAATCTCATCAGTTTCAATGACATCCCGCCAAGGACTCTAGTTCTTAGAGCCAAGTCATCAAAATCTTGGCGAAAATGAAAAGTGATGCTATCAACAACAATTATCTTCACCTGTGGAATACAATGACTGACCACATTAAGCCACAAACCATTTTAACAAATACAAAGTGGTTGTCAAAACAATCTAAAACATTTTAATGTATAGATGCAAAGGGAATGCAGATGATTCACAAAGTTAGCTTATGATTTCGAATAAGCTTATACAAAATATTTGTTTACGGAAATTGGTCGCATAGGTGGTGAGGCATTTATAAAGAAACAATAAGAGAAGTGTGGATGTGAGATTTGAAAGAAGGATTTTGACAAGTTATTTTTAACAGTATGAGTGTTGACTGGGAGCTAGCTAGTTTACATTCAAGGTATGATATTGTTTCTTCTACTTAGTCTGCAATCATGACTGTAGCTCATTAAGATAGATAAAGTTTTAAATGATGACATTCCTATTGCATCAACTATAACTTATTAGTGCCTGCTTATTTCTAGTATGATAAAATAAAGCATCTTTCGACCAGGCAGTGTAGGGTCTGTGAAAAAGCATTTTATAGCCAGTAGCAGGTGAAGGTTTTAAGAAATTATGTGTTTCGAGAAGGATAATTTTCGGTTTACATCTTTCTGTTCTTCGAGAAACTTCTCCAAATAATTTATGGTCGCAATTTGCTCGGTATAACTGCAGATGCGGAAGTAAAAGATATTAGCTAGGAAGCTGTTGGGCTGCAATATCTCTGGGAAAGCTGGAAAGTCCTTCAGCCGATGTGCAGTGTTATCCAACAGATCACTAATGCATCCTTCAGCAATTTGGTGTGCACGTTCAACCATGAAACTGCCTTCAGTATCTGTTACCATACAGGAATTATGTTCATCCTAATTTTTTAAACAAAGGACAATGTCAAACATGAATAAACTCATGGCAAGAGGCATTTTAGGTATATATGGCCATACCTATATAAATTGCCTTCCCACCAAGGCCACCACGTTCGACTGGAATTTGGACATTAACTGCCAGTTGAATCCTGTAGGGTTTGGTATAAGCTTAAGTTGCTACTTCAGATCCTTTTAATACTATTCTTAATTGGAAGGGATAGACATACCCGAGTTGTGTTTTACCAATTCCTGGAACTCCTCCTGAAAACTATTCAAGTCAATGACAACTTCACAAACAATGGATGCAACACTAGTAATCTAGCTGAAAGTTAAAGTCAACCATGGAAGCAACATGGAAAATAGGCTTTATGTGAGGTGTAAATGCATTTACAATGCATCAACGACCATAGATAAAATCGAAATCTAACAACAGGACACAAATACCTTCCATGACATTGCCGTATCGTAACAAGGTTCAGGTTAATAAGTATCTGTAGTAATTATCACATTGTTCCTTACTAATGCACAAGCTTATTATGATATGCCACAGACACTGAAACTTACCAACTTCAGTAACTTCTTTGCAATGTATTCCACCTCCGAGTATGGCATCAAGTTCCTCGCAACCTGTGGTAATATGTTTCTGCATTTGCTCCTCTGAAAGCATATCCCAAGCAGTTTGGGCTCCTAAAGGATAAAAAACACATTAACATCTGAGGCTTCCATTAACCTAAAAAAAATTTGGTACTGCTTTTGAATGTCGGCAAAAGATGCAACTCTACACCAACAAGAAGAACAACAAGCCTATCTCCCAGTTATTTGAGTCAGCCACTGTAGATGGTTGCTGGTGGATTTAACTATGTGTAATATTGGATGCAGAGACTAATCTGAATTTAACAACAGTGGTAAAATTAGGAGCTTCACTGAGGAATATGTAAAGGAGTAAAGATTCTACGAAGATCAGGTGCACTTAAGCACAAAACCAATATCATCAAAATATTTTACATATAATAACTTTTATTGGTGAACAAGAGTTGCAAAATAGTATGGCTGCAAATATCATATCTATTCTGGTATGGAAGCATCAGTCACCATGATGTAATCATCATCAGACAACAAAGAGCCTATTGTTGCTCGTATGAAGATCTTTTTGGCATATAACTCCTGAGTTCACAGAAAATTAGTTCTGTTTTATACCTAAACTAAAGTTTGGATCCTAGTCAATGACAACTTTACAAACAATGGATGCAACACTAGTAATCTAGCTGAAAGTTAAAAGTCAACCACAGAAGCAACAAGGAAAATAGGCTTTACGTGAGGCGTAAATGCATTTACAATGCATCAACGACCATAGATAAAATCGAAATCTAACAACAGGACACAAATACCTTCCATGACATTGCCGTATCGTAACAAGGTTCAGGTTAATAAGTATCTGTAGTAATTATCACATTGTTCCTTACTAATGCACAAGCTTATTATGATATGCCACAGACACTGAAACTTACCAACTTCAGTAACTTCTTTGCAATGTATTCCACCTCCGAGTATGGCATCAAGTTCCTCGCAACCTGTGGTAATATGTTTCTGCATTTGCTCCTCTGAAAGCATATCCCAAGCAGTTTGGGCTCCTAAAGGATAAAAAACACATTAACATCTGAGGCTTCCATTAACCTAAAAAAAATTTGGTACTGCTTTTCAATGTCAGCAAAAGATGCAACTTTACACCAACACGAAGAACAAGAACAAGCCTATCTCCCAGTTATTTGAGTGAGCCACCGTAGATGGTTGCTGGTGGATTTAACTATGTGTAATATTGGATGCAGAGACTAATCTGAATTTAACAACAGTGGTAAAATTAGGAGCTTCACTGAGGAATATGTAAAGGAGTAAAGATTCTACGAAGATCAGGTGCACTTAAGCACAAAACCAATATCATCAAAATATTTTACATATAATAACTTTTATTGGTGAACAAGAGTTGCAAAATAGTATGGCTGCAAATATCATATCTATTCTGGTATGGAAGCATCAGTCACCATGATGTAATCATCATCAGACAACAAAGAGCCTATTGTTGCTCGTATGAAGATCTTTTTGGCATATAACTCCTGAGTTCACAGAAAATTAGTTCTGTTTGATACCTAAACTAAAGTTTGGATCCTAGTGATGTGAATATCACTCCAAAGGAGAATATCAACTCCAACTTGAAACCTATAAACATTAAATCAGACGATCTAGAATGATTTTACAAGCACGTATTTTTGCAGCAATCACCACCCATTTTATTTCATATGCTCTGAATGGCCTTCTTGTTCTCGTGTGCTCCTCATGATATACTTGATCTTCTTCACACAGTTTCTGTTGGTCCTACAGAAACTTTCAGCAATGAAGCTAACTCTATTTTCCCTTTGCATCTACTCTCATCTTTCATGTCCTCTATACTCCCAAAAGTATTATGAAAAAAGATCATCGCTGCCTTTGTCAACTAGAAACTAGGATCATCATCATTCAGATAGCCAGTAGTCCACATTTGAAATAAGGTAATTGCCAAAAAGAAACCTTTGGCTGGTTTCAGATAATCACACCTCACAAAAAATTCACAGCCTCATCCAAATTGTATAATTTCATATCTCCTCACCGATATTCCACAATATCCACTTCCTAATGATTGGATGTTACTATTTTGACTTGTACGATCCTAAGTTAACAGACCAAAAGAAACAACAGAACATGATGTTCTCATAACATGAGTGGTTGCCTACATCTTGAAGTGCATACATAGCATTACCATGAACATCAATGTACTTACGGTGCAAATCTACCAGAAAGACCTGATGCTTTCAGTTAAACCCAGTGCATTTCCTGAGAAGCCTGAGGGCTAACAATTCATGTAGTTTGCCTATCCATGTAAATCTTACTGCAAGTAAACCATCAAGGGCTACATTTCGATTGATCATACGATTAAGATGGATACACATCCAAGAAAGGAAAACAACGTGTGCAAAATTTTGGGAACAAAGACAATAAATTGATGTGGGAAACAGATTGAATAACTGATACCCTTGAGAGCTCCATGACCGCCTTCCAAACTCCGGAATCTACTGGTCTCGGACATGGCGTTCCAAGTAGCACCAGCCTAAGGATCTCTGTCGCCGGTCACCGGCCGCCGGCGGCGTGGTCGAGTTCCAGCGATCCTAGCTAGGGCACAGATAGAACAAGATTAGTCGGCTGGTAAAGACGGGTCGAACCAAACCATGCAATTAATTAGCAGCTATAATATCTTTTATTTTATGATAATTATGTTTTTTTTATAATAATCTTTATTTTTTAATTGTAATTGTAGAAGCATAAATAATTTATTTTTAAATATTTTGACGTTAGAAGGAGGGTTGTCTTGATGTATAAATAATCCAAAATGTTATTGTGTTGATGTCATCGATCATAAATTGACACGACTTGATTTTGTTCGAAAGGCGCAAGGTTATTGAGATAACCCACGTGGCAATTGAACAAGGGGGTTGGAGTTTGGGAAGGTTCAACCCAAGATGATTCCGAGGTGATGATTGAGACTCTGAGATGGATCCTGGAGTCGAATTGAGGTGGGCTTTAGTCTCCTCGGGGTTCGGGGGTTAAGTCGAGATGGGCCTTGTCTCATCGTGGACCTTATATAAGAGGTCAGCATCGAAGAAGAGGGGGGATTTCCCGACTATACCCCTCTGATAATAAAGTTAGTTTGTCCCAAAGACTCTTGTAGAAAAGATAGATATAGATAAGATACCGTATGCTTCCACAATAGGATCTATCATGTATGTTATGTTATGTACCAAGCCTGATATAATGCATGCTCTAAGTGTTACGAGCAAGTATCAAGCAGATCCAGGTTTGGAACACTAAAAAGCAATAAAGTGTATCCTTAAATACTTGAGAAGGACCAAAGATATTTTATTGGTATATGGAGGAGGTAGTCATAAGGTTAAGAGCTACACAGACTCGACTTTTTAGTTTGATATCGATGATAGCAAGTCGAACTTAGGGTATGTTTTTATCATAAATTGAGGAGTAGTAAGCTGAAAGAGTTCCAAGCAAGAGATTACTACTAACTCGACTACTGAGGTGGAGTATATTGCTGCGATAGAAGTAATAAATGAGGGAGTTTGGATGAAGAAGTTCATTGTAGATCTAAGAGTCATGCCGAGTAGTGAGAAGCTGATTCTCTTATATTGCGACAACAACGAGATGATTGTTCAAGTGAAAGAACTCAGGTCTTATTAGAAGTCCAAGCATGATCTAAGGAGATTCCATTTGACCAAAAAAATCATAGCCCGTGGTGATGTAATAGTAGAAAGTTCCATCCGAAGATAACATTGCAGATTCATTAACCAAACCATTGTCTCAAGATATTTTTTAGCATCATAAAGGTCTAATGAGGATCAAGCACGTATGTGATTAACTTTAGGTTAAGTTGGAGATTACTAGTTACAGGTGCCCTATAAGCTAATCTTGTGAGTGATGACACGTGTGACACGCTATACAGTCTTTTTGGTTTTTATTATTATGATATTTTCTCACTTTATATTATGTGATAAATATATATTGTGATGTCCTTAGATCTGTGCAATGAGAATTGGATTATGATGATATTATAATAGTGAGACTAATTTGCCTATAAACATAGATTGCTAAACATTTCAAGTTATAGGTTATTCGAGAGAGACATCAAGATAATTGGATAAATCGATGTGCTATATACCCATCCATATGATGGAGGTTACTGGTCTCATATCTGTCTATGTGGGGACACTAGGGATATAGTGCATGTGCTTATTAGAGAATGAGTTCAATGGATTATATCCCATTGTATTGTTTGAGGATTATGACATAGCGGCCTAGTATGAGTTGAGTAAATTATTATAAGGATAATTATTCATTGAGTCAGAAGGAGTTCTGAGAAGTGCATTTCACGGCCAGCTCGGTATTGAGCCTAGAGGGTCACATGCATATTATGGATAACACGATAAATAGAGGATCAAATATGAGATATCAGATAAACTCCTGTTTTAATGGATTCTTGGAAGAGACCCAATAGAACTTAGGATGGTTATTGGATGAGGATCCAATATCTATTAAGCCAAGGGTTATTAGATGGAGAACTAATACAAAAAAAATGATCCATTAGGGTTAGTTAAAGGATGCTCTATATAAATAGGAGTTGAGACTAAAAGAGATTATAGGCTAAAACCCTACTACTACCACCTCTTTCATCTCCTCCCTGTCTCTTCCTTCAACTAATTGCCCCCACTCTAGTGTGAGAGAACAATAAGAGGGACCAATCCCTCATTGGTTGCTATGGTGTGGTGGTGCATGAATGTAAGAAAACAACGTGCTGCGCAAGGAGGTGCGTCATCGTCGTATCCGTTGTATGATGAATACTAAAGAGAAGTTTGCAAGAGCTCCTTCATCCATGACTTAAGATTTACAAGTTAGGAGATATACCATTTCCCTTAGGTGAGAATGTCTTAACTACTCTATGCAGTTACGCGATTTTTGTCGCTTTCGAGTTTTACGCTCTCGATTTTCATACGACGATTCGATAAATCTATTTTAAAAAATTAGTTTCTATTTTTATTTTTCGCTATGCATGTGATGCTCTATATGGTTTTCTAATAAGGGTCACTTGATAGAAGACCAATTGCTGATCATTTCCTAAGAGTTGGTGGCAACCAAGATTGAGGTCCAAGAAGCGAAGGAAGGCTTAAGGGAGGAGCGACGCCGTGCCCACGATCAGGAGAAGGGGTGATATGCCTCCTATAAGGAGTCAGATGGGTTTCGATAGGGCCTGTTGAGGTTTGGGTAGGCCTCGTACAAATACAAGTACTTTGTCTCCTTAGAATGCTCCAAAGCGAAGTACTTAAGGTTGGAGGTTCAAGAGGACCCCTTCACGAGTTGCCCTAAGGATAATAATGTGCTGATGGTGGTCGAGATACCTTTCAATGACGGTCTTGGCTTACCTCCTTGACAATTTCTTAGTCGTTTCTCTCGATTTTTGTTGGGCTGGCCCACGTAACTTCTTATTGGCCATTTTTATAGTAGACTTCTCTTCTTTTTGGTGGGGGTGGTTGGAGCCCGGGTCCTATTATGGTCTCCCAACCAAGTATAATGCTTTTCTTCTTTAATGAAAATATTTTTTCTTGGCATATAAAGCTTCATTTGAGTATGTGGGTCGTGCTAGGACCTTTGGGCCTGGTTATGCCTGACCATATGTGAGCACTGACTTAGGGATGAAATATTTTTCAAGTTGGCAATGTGTCAGGTTCTCAATAGTATTTTGCTTTCCATGGTCTCGAGGCGGTATGTCTCATCCTGAACCATCTCGGTCACTCGGTAAGGCCCTTCCTAGTTTAGTGCTAGCTTTCCTCTAGAGCTGGTCGGGTCACTGACCTTGACCTTCCGAAGCATAAGATCTCCGACCTTGACCTAGCATAGGCGGACCACGTGGTTATAAAGCTTAGCCAATGCTTGCTTAAACCTTAGGGCTCAGAGATGCTCCTCGGCTCTAAGCTCATTGACCAAGTCTAGCTAGGCTCAGAGTCCTTCCTTCGATGTGGTATCATTGAAATTCTCTACTCAAGGGTGGGGAAGATGATCTCGGGTGGTAGCATCGCCTCCGAGCCTATGCCAAGCTGAAGGGTGACTTGCTCGAGCCAATCATGGGAGTGGTCTGAGACACTCATAGTATGCTTGCGAGCTCGTCGACTCAGGTGCCTTTTGCCCCCATAACCATCTTCTTTAGCCCTTCAAGAATGGCTCGGTTGGTGAGCTCGGCTAAGCCAATGGTCTAGGGATGAGCTATCGAGCTAAACCTTAGTTAAATTTCACAAGATTGATAAAACTTTTTGAATTTAGTATTGTTGAATTATACTCCATTGTCAATGATGAGGGCCCTCAGGAATCCAAACAGGGAGAATTGACAATGGGTTTGTCGGGGAGGCTCCGATAGGTGTGAGAGCGAGTGAGGGCTATACTATCAATCGTAGTGTTGGAGGTGGGGCCACTTGTTGAGCCAGTTGGGGTAGGGGGGGCGATGGCTTGTATCATCCTCACTAGCATCTATACATGATGTGTGAGGCTTAGGAAGGCCTCACTCGGCAAGGATGAGCAGATGCCCTGCATTCAAGCCTAGAAGTAAGAGCTCGGGGTCATTAAATAGACACTAGTAGCGTCCCCTTTGGATGAACTTTTATACCTGGGCAATCAGCGAAGGGGGATTGACGACTAATGGGGACTAGCCCATATGTTCTTTTATGGAGCATTTATGCGGATGGTCGGTTCGTACAGTTTCCTATGACATGTTGTTAGTGAAGAACGACTATAGAGGCGTCGCTTGTCAGTCTTGACGACTGTTAAGGATAGTCAAATGGTCGTTGTATGTGCAAGTCGACTAGGGAGGGCATAGGAAGGTTTTGTCGTTACGGGCTACTGCCCCCGACAGTCGATCCGTACTGCTTCCCTTAGGCTACAATCTGTTAGGGTGACAAGTTGTCACCCTCTCGTTCGCTATTGGGAAAGGATGATCTGAGCTTTGCTATGCTCACCTCAACGCCTCGGTGGCGACCAGCTGGTAGGTCGAGACACCAACATATTCTCTATCACAATCTTTTTTTTTTTCATCGATTTTCTTATCCAATGTTAGCTAATTTGATATTTAACTAAAAGATTATTATAGTTTTGATATCCAATTGTTTTCATTAATCGAGACAAATGGCAAATATAAGATATTAGAAAATATTTTCTCATTAAAGACGATTACAAGATTGACACTATATAAGACAACCTTTTTATTTATGTTTTTATTTTGATTTTATTAAATAAATATTAAACTTTTATAGATTTTTTAATATCTAAAATAAACTTGATCATTGGGGAGGTTTTGCTCAATGCACCCTAGTCTCGTATGATATTGAATATGAGACAATATGAACAAATTCCCCTTCAATCATAATTATATTATTTTAATTTTTTTTTCATCTTTTCTAGATATTTAACATTGATGATCGAATGATCTCACATAGGATCCAACTCAAGTCCTTGCACCTACTAAAACTTTATGGATCTCAACTAATAGGTTCACACCCTAACTTGGATGATGCAAACCATCATCCCCTTCTCTCATAATTGACAAAGTTGGTGGTAGCACAAAATCCAATTGCTCATCAACCATAAGTTCCCATTGTCCTTAGGACCAATTCCAATCACTAGAGAACTTCATATTTGTTAATACCATCAATCACTTCAATCAAGAGTCACAATCACTTCCATGAGAAATCAATATTTAATTTTAACTGTTTCTATTTACATGAATAATATGAAGATATGAACAAATGTCTCGATAACATGAGATGCAAGATTTGGCAAGGGAAATATCTCGATCAAGTGGATTTAGACGACTTTCTTCACTCAATGGATTTAAATGGAAACTTATTTTCTCTAATTTCTATTCATCCAATCTAGAGGTCTTTGATATAAGCGCAAAACTCATAGCACATTTCACGTTTAGAACATAAATGACCTTATACACCACTTTTAATACCATAATGTGTCATGTTTTTTCAATCATGCTACAAGGAAATACGTCCTAGTGTTAGAGTAATAATACTAAAATAACTTTCAATTAAATTAAAAATATATTTAAATATATAGAAATTAAAATAAAAAAGTTTAAAAGAGGAACTCGGAGGTGTGTAAGCATTGTCCTAAGTGTAATCCTCGACCTCATATAAGTGTCATCGCAGAATCACTCAAGATACAATTGTGATGATTCTTCTACGAGTACAATTATAAAAAATTTAAAAATATTTCACGTTAACAATAAAAGAAAAACAAAAAAGGAACCAAGAAAATAAAAAACTTCTCTCTTTTCTTTGGTCTTCTCTTTCTCTATTTTTCTCAGAATTTTTGATAGAATTTCAGGATAATGCAACGACATGCTCCCAAATGGTGCACTGTGTGGGTAGTACTTATGTAGCAGTGTTGATTACTATAGCAAGGATAAATGAATAATTTTATAATTATCTAATATATGTCATGCCCAAACATTCACCTAAATCTAACTCATTAAACTCAGATAAATACATGCAAATGATAGGCCAAGTTTGCTTCTTAATCTTTTAAAAAGATTCTTGAGGGGAGAACAAAAGAAGTTTCTCATTGTGAGACTAAAGTGCACAAACTTAAATACTTTCTAAGTTTCAACAATTACCACCCCGGAACTCAAATTTCTTTCAATTAAATAAATAAATAAAATTATAAAAAAATTGATGTTGGTGTATGTACTGTGCAGTCAATGAGGTATTTTTCAAAGACTTAATCTTATTTAGTAAAGTATTTATTTGAAGAAAACAAAGTGAATAAAATCTTGAACTATGTTTCTTCCAACCCAAACTTCAACTAACTGATACATACATAGTATGAAATACATATTTGTGGCTGTACAGTAATGACCAAGTATCTTATTTATTCATGAGAAATTTTAAAAATTACCTAGACATCTAGTCGTAACCGTTTATGAATTCTCTTATATAGTAGAGTCCCTATCAAGAATATGTGTAGAGTCATACCTCGCAAAAAATATTGCATCAAGTCTCTTTTAGAGATATGCTCTTCCTATACCTCTATATAGAAATACTAATTATCATATAAATAGGGTTAGAGATAAACTCCATATCTATATGCACTAGAGTGCTAACCATCGTACTCCTTAGCTAACCAATCAACTTATTATTATTATATTGAATCTCCTTCGAAGGATTTCTTTCAGAGAAGTTGGTTCCTACCGTGGAAAGACTCATTTTAAACAAAAATTTATCCCTCTCGATGACACTAGGATCTTAGTCCTATTTAAACCTTTAGTAAGACAGTCAACTATATATTATCAGCTTTTACAATAAAAATAATTAATAGATTCATTGATTTGAAATCTAAAAAATAGAATTTTAGAATCAAAATTTTATTGATATGTAGAAATATAATCTTCACATCCATTTAATAATAAATGGATGGAAGCAAAAATAAATAAGATTTGAATGGTAATAATTTACAACAGCATCAAATGTGATTACCATTTATGGTCAAAATTAATAATTATTATTATTAAAACATAAATAAATGTACCTAAGCTAATATTACTTCTTAACCTTTTAATAAAATTGTTGAGGGGAAAGTAAGAGTGTGGTGGGAGAAGTTCCTCAACTGTAGAGATGGAATTGAAGTATCTGAATAGTGAAGGGAATTGGAGTTTTTTTCCCATTAAGTTCCAACTTTGGGTAGTTTAGTGGAAGAATTTGAATACTCCATCAGAACTTAATGTCTGAAGAAGAGGATGAAGAACTTCTAGCTAACTACCTTATGAAGTTGTCCAATGAGACCAAGCAACTAGTCGATTCACACTTATTAATGTTGATTCATGCATCCATTAATAGCTTTAGGTCATTATGATTCCTTGATAATGATTCCTTTGATAGCTTTAGGTCATTTATGAACCAATTAAATATAATTAAAGTCCTGTTTGAATTATAATATTCGCCTCACCATTCCTTTGATAGCTTTAGGTCATTCTAGAACTAAAATAAATATTATACTCAATGATTGAACTAGCATATATGTCGAAACATAATAAAAAATAAATAATATGATAATTATTTTCATCGAGATCCAACATATGGAGTCTAGTCAATGCTTATAGTACATGACCTATTAATTTCGAGATGATAAAGATCCGATTTAACATACTTCATTCACATTACATAAAAAAGAAATATCTCATTAAATTGATTATTATAAGATCCAATCATAAAACAACCTTCTCGTATATATTTTATTTTATTATAAAATAAATATTATATTATAATGGATCGACTCATAATATTCTAAATGAATAAAAGCTTTCTAACTTGATCGCCAAAGAGATTTTACAGGAAATACCATAATATAATCTTTGATTAATCATCCTTGAGTCACGATCACATCATCTCCTCGACAAGATTTTTTTTTAAATATATTTTCCAATTTTGATGATCTTGTTTAAGCTCCAGCGAGTATTTACCAATTTATTATGTCCTCTCCCCGACACCCACAAAAGACTTTATTGAGTGAAATGACGGTAAGCCACAAAATTTATACGTCCTTTCCCCGTTCCGATAACAAACCTTCACCACCACTCTGTCCGTGTTCACTCACCGCAGGTGACCGTACCCACCCACCCCAACCATTTGAGCGTTTACGACGGTTCCGTTACGGTTCTTCCCACGGTTGGGATCAAGAACTCGACTCTCCCGAGGCGGCGACGCTGCGTCCGTTCGCAAGCTCGTGGAAGCGAACCGTATCTCAGAGACAGAGAGAGCCATGTCCTCCTCCGCCGTCAGATGGGTGCCGAAACCGAGACGGGAAGAACCCACAGCGACCTCCTCTGCGTCCCAAACCTCGAACCCCACCCCAGATCCCGAAGACCCCGTCCAAGAATCAAGAATTGCGGTCGGATCCGATCGTGAACGTCAGAGAGACGAATCCGGCGATCCATCCGCGATGGGTGCCACGGACGATCTCAGATATCTCGAAGCGGCAATCGGGAGATTGGATGAGCTGAGGATTAGTGGAGAGGAACCCGAGTTATCGGAAGAACAGATACGGGTCAACGACCAGATGCAGGAGGATGAGGTAATTTCTTTGGACTTCTCTTCTTGTCCTAGTTAAAGAATTCGTGACTTGTTGGTTGGATTAGGTTCTTGATAATTTGCTGTCCTTTTCTTGAACAATAATTCCGTGTAGGGACGAGAATGAGATGATCTGACCATTCTTGACATAGTTTAGGATGTGGGTGGGGATCTTATCAAGGAGGACTAATTGCTAGTTTGGGGGGAGAAACTGGCAAAAATCATTACTTGCATGGTTGTATTACCAGTGGAAAGGTGAGATTGATAGCTTTTCACTTTGTTTCCCTTCGCTATTTTAGGCATCTTGAATAGCGACCTCACATTTGTTGTGTACGTTTTAAAGGCATTTTATAATCGTTGGTGGCAGGGTGGGGGGGGGGGGGGGGATTAAACAAACTAAGAGGCGTTTGA